>BQNB010143945.1:0-12706 GCA_026074375.1 Tanacetum coccineum | reverse complement strand
TCACTCCCGAAAGAGAGAATAACAGGAGAATCCTCAGGGTAGGTGAAAAATGGGAGAAAAGTCCAAATGACAAATGTGAGTGAATTAACATCTTCAACATTTAAAGATAAAACAATTTCTCCTTGGTTAAAATCTTCATCATTCATGGCTGTATCGGGCTTAAAATATAAGCAAACGTCTGGTGGTTCCGGTAGAGGACGAGGAAATGACGATTCAAGGATAGATGACTCATTATCTTCATCTTCGGAATCATCATTCTCAACACCTAGTGGAATTAAATTATCTAGAACAAGGAATATATCGATCTCTTCTTGAACGGGTTCACTATCCTCAACGGGGATAGGAGATACGGGAAGAGACTCGATAATTGAACTTGGATTAGCATGAACATTTTCCGGTGACCGGGAAGTTGAAATCTCACAAAGTACTGTCATAAGACTAAGATATTCCTCATGTTCATGAACAATCCTTGAAGGAAGTGTTAAAAGTTCACCGACGAACTCATGGTGAAGAGGATCATTCCTTGGAGAAAAAGTAATTGAAGAAATATGGATGGATTCATTTTGTTTTGGTTCATGTTCAGAAATCACTTCGGGAGCGAGATTATGGGTGGTATCATCACTAAGCAGACTCTCAAGAAAAATTATGTCTCCTTCTGAATCAAAATATCCTTCCTCAAAATTAGAAGAACCTTCCATGGCTAGAAAAGCATCGATCTCATCAATATCGACTTCTGGCCACGGAACTCTTAACCTTATTAGACAAAGGTGTGTTAAGTAAAACTGGCTCATCGGAATTTGAAACGTTGAAGTTCTTGTTTTCGTCATCTTCATCCTTCTCGTTAAAGAGAGGATTTACGTTGCCAGAGGTGAAGTTATCATCAAATTTAAAAAGAGGGTTTGAATAAACTTGAAAATTTTCTTCATGAACACCTTTCTTAAGAATTGAATCATCGTTATCTGGTAGGAATGAATTAAGAAGAGTGAATTCATCGGCGAACTCCTCAAGATTATCACTAGTCTTCACCGGAGAATAACTAAGAGGAAGAACATCGGAATGAATAGTGGTACTGCCACTAAATGGCTCATCTTTTAAAAAATCAATGACAGAAATAGCATGAGCAAATTGCTTATTCTTGCTTTTCTCAGATTTTTTAGCATAAAAGACAAGTTCATCGCTTCCTACTCTTAAAGTTAATTTTTCCTCGTATAAATCAATGAGAGCTTTTGCAGTGCGAAGGAAAGGTCTCCCTAAAATAATAGGCACTCTTAGGTCTGGTTCAAAATTAACCACAATAAAATCAGCAAGAAAAGTGAAACCATCAACTCTAACTACAACATCCTCGGCTATACCCATTGGGTGATTAATTGAACGATTGGCTAGCTCGAGTGTCATTTGAGTAGGAGTCAAAGCTCCAAGCCTAAGTTGCTTGTAGATAGAATGAGGTAAAAGATTTATGCTAGCTCAGGAATCGGCTAAAGCATTAGTCCTATCAAGTTCTTGTAAAGCACACGGAATAAGAAATTTTCCTGGATCTTCGAGCTTCTCGAGAACTTTATTCATGATGATGGCAGAACATTCGGCATTCACGGATGTAATGGCGATCTCCTCGAGTTTCTCTTTGTTCCTTAGCAACGAGCTTAACCATTTGTTGAATTTTGGCATTTCGACGAGAGCATCTTTCAATCCAATCTCTAAACGGAGTTGTTTGAACATCTTCAATTGTGCGGTACTTTCTAAACTTGGTTTTTGCACTTTGTCCATTGACGTCTCCAAGTTTTACCACGGGTGTAGAAACAACGGGTTAGGTCTTGGAGAATTAAGATCTTGAATTTCAACATTAACGGTTTTCTTTGCTTTTGATTTTGGGATTTCAATGAAAATGGAATCTTCTTCCTCTGGAGGTGGGACACTTGTGGGTTATTTTATGAACTTGGTTTTTGCAACTTTATCCATTGGACGTTCCGGGTTTTTGTTCGGGTTCCTTTTGAGGAGTAGAAACAACGGGTGTGGTAGGAGTCGAAGGTCCTTCCAAAGTTTTACCGCTTCGTGTGGTGATAGCATTAATTTGCTCATGGGGGTTAGTTACGGTTTGACTTGGAAGAGTTCCTGAATTCGAAGTAGAGACGGAATTTTTGAAATTATTACAAAGACTTGTCAACAAACTCGTAACATTAGCCATTTGATTCTGCAAATTTTAACCTTGATTTTGAACATTCTTCAACACCGCATCGTTTGCCTTGACGTAGTTTTCAAAATCCATTTTCGAAACACCTTGAATTTGGGGCGTAGGAGCTTGATATGGTGGAACTTGGTAAACCGGTGGTTGATTGGTTGGTGGTTGATAAACTTGACCTTGATTGTTTTGATGGTTTTGATTGAAATTGTTTCCACGGTTTTGATTCGAATTGAAATTGTTTCCTTGATATCGGCTTTGGTTTCCTTGGTTGTTTTGAACATTTGGTTGATTAAAATCAGGTGGTCTCATTTGATTTGCCAAATTAGGAAGATTCCTTTAAACAAAGTTGCCAACGGCGACGGTTTGTTGGAATTGATGAATGTTATCATGAAAAACGGGAAATTCATTCCTTGTTAACGGACAATGGTTGAAATTATGGTTTGAACCACATGTAACATAAACTTCCTCGACTGCTTTGACGATAGCAGGAGTCGTAACATTCTTTTCACTAATCATCTTTTCTAATCGGCTCATTCGAATAATCCATTTTGTCTCAAGAGAAGCGGCGGGTTGGTGAAATTCAAAACGAATTAGAAGGTGTAGAAGTAGAAAGAGGAGCATTCGTACTCGCTCTTGGTTTAATTGCACGACTTCTTGAATAACGAACCTTTGATTTACTCTCAATAATAGCTAAACCATCACGAGGCATCTTATCTAGAAAATTTCCACCCGCGGCGGAATCTAAAGCATCTTGATCATTAGTATTCAAGTAAATTGTGAAACAACGTATCAAGTTGATGTAATCCGAGAAAAACATGATGAGGACATTGACGAAGAAGCCTTTGAAACGTTCCCATGCTTCGTTGAAAGTTTCATTCGGTTTTTGGTAGAAAGTAGTGATTTCATTTCGAAGGTAAGTTGTTTTCGAAGGTGGAAAGAATTAGTTTATGAATTTCGAGACAAGATCATCCCACGTTAGAATCGATCGAGGTGGTTCTTTATCTAGCCAAGTCCGGGCTTCACCTTCGAGAGAGAAAGGAAAAAGCAAAAGCTTAATCGACGTATTTCGACTTCGGGGATGTCTTTAGTAGAAGTGACTTTGTGGAAAAATTCGAAGATGATTATGAAGGTACTTGTTTACCGTAAATTGATTACTTGAACATGATTAATCATAAAGGTTTGTTTAAGTTCAAAATTGTTTGAATTTACTCGGTGGAACAAATTGCTTCCTCGTATCCCTCGATGGGAGCTAGTAAAAATCTGGCCATGGTAACGTTTAGTTCGGCCATTGGAATCTCGGGTTCCTCAACAATAACCGATGTTATTTCTTGTTGTTGACGATTTCGATTACGAGCTTGAGATCGAGTACGCATGCACTAAAAATAAAGAAATTAAAAAGTAAACAAAAATTACATTAATTTTTTTTGCAATCTATTTTAAACGGATGCACGGAAGGCAACTTAAACCAAATAATCGAATTACTTCACGGTAACTCTTAAAAATTGCTTCTTAAGATGAGTCGTACCTCGTAAATGAAACAAATGGCAAGTTTTAAAATCTTTGATTCGATTTGGGAACTTTTCAAGTTCACCGGAACTTATTTATGATAATACCTCGATTGAGAGTATTATATGTTGGTGTTCGTTTATCAACTTTGTGTATTTTTTATTTTTTTTTAAGGAAAATTTTTATATATTTTTTTATTTTTTTATTTTTTTATATGATAACTAAACTAAAAATAAAAAGAAAATATTTTTTACTTTTTATATTTTTTAATTTTTTTGGATTTTTGAAATATTTAACAAAAATGAAACTTTCGAGGACGAAAGAATCTTCAAACCAAATTCAACAAACGTAAATAAGGGAATCTTTAACACAAGTCCCAGCGCGGCGCCAAAAATTGATAATACGTAATATTATTATTTATATATATATTATATATATTTTATATTTATATTATATATATTTATTATATATATTTATTATATGTATCCTATTATATTCCAAAAGAGAAATTTAGAACTTTCCCAAAGTCTCCCTTAAGAAAAGCTCAATCTAAAAGATATATATATATAATATAATATAATACGTATTTTTAACCGGGAAGTATGATCACCCAGGTCGTTTCTCCAACGACTTGCGAAATTGAAACCACGCTTTAGCATGGATTATGATTTGAATGAGAGAAAAGATTGATTTAATTATCTATGACTACTAAAAAAACAACAATTAAAATAAGCACTCAAAAAAACAATTAAACAAATAACGGGAATAAATAAAATGTGACAATTAAGCAAATAAGGCAAAACTAACTCTTAAAAATTCAAATTAAATTTCTAAACCTAAATTTAGACAAAAGAAAATTTTAAGAAAAAGTAAATTATTTTTTTTGATTATTTTTGTATTTATTATTAATTAAAAACTAAATTAATCTATTTAAATCCTAGAAAATAGCAAATTAAATCCTAAAAATTCTAAAAAATGATTTTTAACTTAGAAAAATCTAAAATATTATAAAAACTCATAAAACTATTTTTAACTATTTTTAAAATTAAAATCCTATTTTTAAAATTAAAAATAAAAGCTCAAAAATGAAAATTAAAATCTAAAAGGGGTGAAAATGATTTTTCTGAATGTAAACCTAAAAGTATTTAATCTAATGCTAAAAACTATTTTTTTGTGTTTTTAAAAGTTATTTTTCTATTTTTTTATGGAATCTTTCTGAAGATTAAAACTACGAATAAAATGATTAACAATATAAACTACATTAATGGGAAAATTACGTAAATATTTGGAAAAGTCTAATGCAACAAGTTTAATAGAAAAATTAAGAAAAATTACCCAGCTAAACAAAATAAGCTTTAAATGGTAACAATATAAGCTACGGCTATTATTCTTATAATGGAATTAAGAAAGTGATAATAGGAAGTTGTGTACAAGAGATCTCGGATGAGCTATTGTAGCACACTTTGGTTATTTCTATAAATAAGCTGTTAGTTTAAGTGTTAAAATAGCTTTAATAGGTTAGATTAAGGAAGAGTAGATAAAAAGTTTTAATAGATTTAGTGTTAAAATAGGATTTGAGTGTACTTTAGTTTTAACAGCAGTATTAAGGGAGTGTTTGGGTCAACTACAAAAACGGGTCAAAAATGTTTTTGGTATGGGTTGTGGTAGTTTAGTTAGATGTAGCTTAAGTATTTAGCTTATTAAAGGCTGTTTTTAGAAGTTATTAAGAATGAAAATTGATTTCCAAAGTTTTTCTAAGTCATCTTTTAAAACTGTGACTTTTAAAAAAGCTACAAGAGCTTATTTCATAAGCTCTTGTAATTTTTAGTTGAAGTGTCAAAAAAGGAGTGTTTTAGTGTGTCAAACAAGCTGTTAAAAACCCTTGGTGTCATTTGACTTGTTAAGTCAAAACCACCAAGGTTTTTAAGTGTCATATTTTTTTTTATCTAAAAGCCATTTTCACTTTTTAATATCAGCAAGATTAAATGTGTTTTGGATTCTTAAAATTGGTGCACAAGTTGATGTGCTAGAGTACTTTAGCTGTTTTAACTTTTCTTTTTAATTTGAGCTTATTTGACAGCTTTAAATAAGCTGTCAAATAAGCCCTTGTCTTTAGTAAATTTTCCCCTGGTGCAAAGGGGTGTCTTTTAAGCCCTCTTTTCTAGATTCCTAGTGAACTTAAGCCCATGATCTTGGCTTATTTTGAGAGCCCATAAGCTCTTTGATAAGCTACCTTAATTTCAGTCCTTAGGAAGCCCTTGAACTAGCTTATTTTTAAGCCCCAAGTTGCCCTTTGACTGTTTTGCCTAGTCATAGTGTAGGGACTGCTTATTTTTCATTCAGGCTTATTCAGCTTATTTCATAAGCTCACTTGTGCTCCTAGCAGCTTATTTTGATAGTATGTTTAGTTGTTTTGCTTATTTGCCCTTTGCCTTGCTTATTTGAGTTAGTAGCTTAAGCATTTTTGCCTTTTAAGCAATCATTTAGCTTCTGTCATTTTAAGCTATTTAAGCTTATTTAGTTTTAGCTTTTTAGCTTTTTAGAGTTTATCTAGGTTAGTTAGGCCCCCTTTAGCTTATTTTGTCCAAGACTTAGCTTATTTGTCCTCAAAAGCCAAATGACTTAATTTCTCAGGAACTGAAGGCATTGTCGGATTGACCCGCTGGTTCGAGAAAATGGAAACTTTGTTCAATATCAGTCTTTGTCCATCAAAGTACCAACTGAAATATGCTACATGCATACTGCAGGACAGTGCTTTGAGTTGGTGAAACTCCTATAAGAGAACAATTGGTGTTGATGCTGCACATGCCATGAAATGGGCTGGACTTATGAAAAAGATGACTGAAGTATATTGTCCAAGGAACGAGATTCAGAAGATGGAGACTAAATTATGGAATCTGACTATGAAAGGAAACGACTTGACTGCTTAAACTCAAAGGTTTCAGGAGTTGACTTTGTTATGTAATAGAATGGTCCCTGATGAAAAGGACAGAGTGGAGAGGTTTATTGAAGGTTTACCAAACAACATACAAGGGAATGTGATTGCTGCAAATCTAGCTAAACTCCAAGATGCCATACGCATTGCTAACCAATTAATGGACAAGAAGCTATAGGATTCTGCTGCAAGGAGTGCTGAGAATAAGAAGAGGATGGAAAGTAACCCAAGTGATAACCATGGACAAGCCATTCAAGAGGCAAAATGTTAGTGGGTAGAATGTGGCTAGAGCTTATATGGCTGGGAATAATGATACGAGAGGGTATGCTGGACCTCACCCACTCTGCAACAAGTGCAAATACCACCATGTAGGGCCATGTACTGTGAAGTGCAATAACTATAAGAGAGTTGGTCATCAGAAGAGAGATTGCAGATCTGCAGCCGCTGTTCTAAACACGCAAAGAGTCCTATTTGGGAATCAGCAAGGTGTTATTTGTTATGAGTGTAGGAGTCCAGGATATGTGAAGAGAGATTGTCTAAAGTTGAGAAACCAGAATCATGGGAACAAAGTTGGAAATAAGACTTGAAATAAGATGGGTAACAACAAAGCTACGGCAAGAGCATATGTTATCAGTGGAAGAGGATCTAACCCTGATTCTAATGTCGTCATGGGTACGTTCCTTCTCAATAACTATTATGCTTCTATGTTATTCGATTCGGGTGCTAATAGGAGTTTCGTTTTGTCAACCTTTAGTGCTTTGCTTGATGTTGCCACATCCACTTTAGACACTAGTTATGCGGTAGAACTAGCTAATGGAAGAATTTCTGAAATGAATATTATCCTTAAGGGATGTACATTAGGGTTACTAGGTCATCCGTTTGACATCAACCTAATGCCTGTAGAACTAGGTAGTTTCGATGTCATCATTGGTATGGATTGGATGGCGAAGAACCACGCCATGATTGTTTATGATGAGAAGGTCGTCCGCATTCCGTGGTGATAAAGTGCAGATAATTCAAAGCGATGATATTAATGATAGAAGTAAGTCGAAGTTGAATATCATATCATGTACGAAGACCCAGAAGTACATTGAGAATGGATGCCAAGTTTATCTTGCGCAAGTTATGTCGAAGAAGGAAGAGGACAAGTCGAAAGAGAAGCGACTTGAGGACGTGCCAATCGTGCGGAATTTTCTGGAAGTCTTTCCAAAAGAGTTGCCTGGACTACCACCTACCCGACAAGTTGAATTCCAAATTGAGTTAGTCCCTGGTGCTGCACCCGTAGCACGAGCCACATATCGATTACCCCTATCTAAAATGCAAGAGTTATCCGCTCAGTTGCAAGAAATTTCTGACAAGGGATTCATAAGACCTAGTTCCTCACCCTAGGGAGCTCTGGTTTTGTTTTTTAAAAAGAAAAATAGATCTTTTAGGATGTGTATCGACTACCGTGAACTAAAAAAACTTATTGTGAAGAACCGATACCCACTTCCTAGAATTGACGATCTGTTTGATCAACACCAAGGATCAAGAGTCTACTCTAAGATCGACCTGAGATCCAGTTTCCACCAACTCAGAGTTCGGGAGAAGGACATTCCAAAGACAACATTTAAGACTCACTATGGGCACTACGAGTTCCAAGTAATGCCATTTGGCTTGACCAACACACCTGCGGTATTCATGGATTTGATGAATTGAGTGTGCAAACCTTATCTAGACAAGTTCGTAATCGTATTCATCGATGATATTTTGATCTACTCCAAGAGAAGAAAAGAACATGAAGAACACCTTAAGTTAATTTTGAAGTTACTTAAGAAGGAAGAATTGTACGCCAAGTTTTCAAAGTGCGGATTTTGGATTTCAAAAGTACAGTTTATCGGTCGCGTGATTGATAGTGAAGGCGTTCACATTGATCGTGCTAAGATTGAGTCGATCAAGGATTGGGCATCACCCAAGACTCCAACCGAGATTCGTCAATTCTTAGGTTTGGCTGGTATTACCGATGATCTATTGAAGGTTTCTCAAAGATCGCTAGACCTGACTCAGAAGAGTGTGAAGTTTGGCTAGGGAGAAAAGGAAGAAAATGTTTTTCAGACACTGAAGCAGAAGTTTTGTAGTGCACTGATTTTAGCTTTACCTGGAGGAAGTGAGAACTTTGTGGTATACTGCAATGCTTCGCATAAAGGGTTAGGTGCAGTATTGATGCAGAAGGAGAAAATCATAACTTACGCATCACGCCAACTCAAGGTTCACGAGAAGAACTATACCACCTATGATTTGGAACTAGGAGCAATAGGGTTTGCCTTGAAGATGTGGAGACACTATCTGTACGACACCAAGTGCGTTGTGTTCACTGATCACAAGAGTTTGCAGCATATTCTTGATCAGAAAGAGTTGAACATAAGACAACGATGATGGTTAGAGCTACTAAGTGACTACGACTGTGAGATTCGTTACCATCCGGGATAGGCGAACATGGTGGCCGATGCTTTGAGCCGAAAGGAAAGGATTAAGCCACTGCGAGTTCAGGCTTTAGTGATGACGATCGGATTAAACCTTCCAAAATAAATTCTGAATGCTCAAACCGAGGCAAGGAAGGAGGAGAATTTCGTGAACGAAGATTTGCAGGGTATGATTAACAAACTAGAACCTTGTGCCGACGGAATGATGTGTTTCAAAAGCTTTAAATTTATAAGACTGAAAATACTAGACAATTATATATAAACACACGGGTAAAAGTATAACTTACGTATGCAGTATAATCTTTTTAGGTAAGACCATGTCGTCCACAGGGATTAGAGTAGTGTTCGAATAATCAGAAAGAAAATAAACTTAACAATTTTGAAAATAACTTTAGTTTTAACAATGATAATAAAGATGACTACTCGGATAGTTGAGAATAATTTATAAGTGTTGGAAATGATTTGACCTCGAAGATGGGACTTTAATTTATAAAAATGATTTCTCGTCAGAAAACATTTTTACGAATTAACTTGATTAACTTAAGACTTATATTTAGTTAACTAGACCAAATGTGTCACTCAAATAATCCAGTTATTATTATATCAAAACTTATTTTGTTTATCAATTTACGAAAGTGGATTTCTCAGCACAGACGTTAAAGACCATAGACAAATCTTTAAAACCACATAGATCATAACGGATCTTTCGACCTATACCAATATGATTATATAATCTAAGTTGATAAGCAAAAATAGATAAGATAAGATATAACAGGTTTGCAACATAAGCTTAAGATTAAAGCGATCCAGATCATACCAAACACTTATTTATTATCGTAACTTTACCGAGTAGTCATGAGAGATTTAGCCTTTCATGGCTAAGGAGTTCATAACAAAAGCACACTTTACATAAACTTCCATTATTTCAACAACTAGGTAAGAAAACTTCTTCGTTCTTGATCGTTAGATCTTTTTCTTCAAAGGAAAAAGTGTTTCTTGGTGTTTTGGTGAAAGAAGGGAAAGTATGTGTGTGTAAAATAGGATAGAATGCGAGGAATGATTGTGAGGAGGGTTGCCTTGAGGATGAAAATTCGTCCTCAATTTATAGGCAAGATTGGGTGCAAAGTGCGGCGCACTTAGGAAAAAGTGCGGCAAACTTTAGGAGTTAATGCGATAGCATTTAATGACTTTCACTGGAAGTGTGGCGCACTTACAAATAAGTGCGGCAATTTTGGGGAGTTAATGTAGGTGCATTTAATGGATTTTAATTCTTCAAACTTTGGAAAAATGTACGGTGCACAATGTAGCAAGTGCGACGCACTTCTTAAACTTTTGGCTAGAAATCTTTTCTTTTCTTGTATTCGTCTCTTAAAGTGTATAGATTCATGAGCTTGGGTCTCTAGAGTCTTCAAGTGAACCTATAAGCAATTCAAGCTTAATTAAGTACCAAAAGTTCACGAGAAATGATAGAATAAACATAAAATAACGCCATAGAAACATGTCTAATTTGGGCATTATCAAATCCCTCCACACTTAGCTTATTGCTTTCCCTCAAACAATGGAATCGAAAAAAAAATCATTTATCGTGACGTGGAGAAAATTTAGATTTTTAAAAGAGTTAGCATATTAGATAACTTTTCAGGCATAGACATATAACATAGCACCACACATAGGGATAGTGTTTGATTTTAAATTCACTCAGCCACTCAGATAAGGTTAAATATGCTTTTGTGAAGAACACTCAATTTGCACAGACATAATCTAGATAGCTACCATAGGCTTGTACTTAACACATAAACCTGATTCAAGGGTGGAACTTGGGTACTAGAGATGATCCAATCTTCATGCGCCGAACATAAGCCTTTATTTCTTTTAAACTATTATAACTCATATAGAACTTCTTTTTTCATGATTACAACTAATGCTTAGCACAGGACTTTCTTCATTCAACCTTCATATATTTCAGCAACATAGCATTAAAAGGAGCTCTTGTGAGAATAAGAATTTTGCGAGATACATTTCATGTGATAGGCTTCGGTCTAGTAAATGACGATTAAGCACAAGTTCTAGCACTTCTAAATTACTGGCTCTCTCAAATATAATTTTCAACCAATACCAATGTTCTAGAAAAGGTGACAAAGACCATACGTACACATCCGTAACGACGGAATAGACACATATGACTGCAATCAAACCTTAACTCGAACAAGCTAAAGGCATCAATTATCTTAGGTACCAAAGGTGGATACCTGAATATTTTTAAGGCTTAGATTTCTCACAATTTAGTGGACTGGGGTGTGCTAGCTGTAATGTCAATCCGGTTAGACTTGCCTTCCTAAGAGCATTTTTTAATTTCAAAACATATAATAAAATATTAGTTAAAAAAAATTTAATAGGGCAAACATAGAGGGATATGATTAATTTTTCCTATTTGGCTCCCCTCCACACTTAAGTTGAACATTGCCCTCAATGTGATAACTGATAATAGAGATAAAATAGGGAAAATTAAAGGAAAACGGTACTTCCCGGGGCATAGAGAAATGCATAGCTGTAAGCTAATCTTGAGCATACGTCGTAATTTTCCACATTATTTAAGCTAGAGTACATGCTTAAGAGTAAACAAAAGCACACAAAGAGAAAATATTTTTGTTGATTTAAAAAAAATAGATAAAAGATATTTGTATAAGAATAGAGGAGGAACTCCTCCGTACTTAAGTGAAAGCACGGGTTGCTTCCCGAGAAGCGCTTAATTTTTAAGAGAGTCGTTAGCTAGACTCATATTTCGGGGGTCATTTGTTTGGGAAAAAGTGAGTGACTGCTTACCTTGGGTCATTATCTTTTTTGTGATATAGTTTGAGTCGGTGGCCATTGAGTATGAACGTCTTTCCATCTTTTCTATAAAGTTCAACATATCCGGATGGATATTGATGTTTCACTACATAAGGTCCCAACCATCGAGATCTAAGTTTCGGTTGTTTAAATTTGTACTTTGAGTGAAAAAGTAGGACTTTATTTCCTTGCTTGAATTCCTTTCTCATGCGTAATTTTCTGTCATGCCAGACTTTGGTTCTTTCCTTGTATAGACGAGAGTTTTCATATGCTTGGTATCTAAGTTTATCTAACTCGTGCAATTGGAACATTCTTTTCTCACCAGCAGCGATTAAATCTAGGTTGCAATTCTTCAGTGCCCAGTATGCACGGTGTTTAATTTCAAATGGTAAATGGCAGTTCTTTCCATATATTAGTTTGTATGGTGTGGTACCGGTAGGTGTTTTGTAGGCAGTGCGAAAAGCCCACAGAGCATCATCAAGTTTTCTTGACCAAATAGCAGGATTGTCTTTAACAGTTTTTTCAAGAATTCTTTTAAGAGCATTATTCGTGTTTTCAACTTAACCACTGGTTTGAGGGTGATAAGATGTAGAGAAACGTTGATTAACTCCATAACTTTTCATGGTTTTTTCCATTATTTTGTTACAGAAGTGGGTACCTCGGTCGCTGATTAGAGCTTTGGGCATTCCAAAATGACAAAATAGCTTCTTCAGAAAGGTGATTACTACTCGGGCGTCATTGGTTGGTGACGCTTGAGCTTCGGCCCAATTAGATACGTAATCTACGGTGACTAGA
>BQNB010143944.1:3713-16922 GCA_026074375.1 Tanacetum coccineum | reverse complement strand
TGAGTACAACTTACCATCCAGAGACCGATGGCCAGAGTGAGAGAACCATTCAAACATTGGAGGACATGTTACGTGCCTGTGCACTCAACTTTGGAAAAGGTTAGGATAGACACTTACCATTGGTAGAATTTTCATATAACAACAGTTACCATACCAGCATTAAGGCTGCTCTGTTTGAGGCGTTGTATGGGCACAAGTGTCGATCACCTATCTGTTGGCCTGAAGTTAGGGATAGTCAGCTCACTGGCCCAGAGATCATTCACGAGACAATTGAGAAGATCGTTCAACTCAAGAGCCGTATCCAAGCCGCCCGTGATCGTCAAAAGAGTTATGCTGACGTAAGACGAAAACCTCTTTAGTTTCAAGTAGGAGATAAGGTCATGTTGAAAGTATCTCCTTGGAAAGGAGTGATACGTTTTGGCAAACGGGGAAAGTTGAACCCTCGTTATATTGGACCTTTTAAGATCATTGCTAAAGTAGGAACCGTTGCTTATCATCTTGAACTCCCAGAGAAATTGAGCAGAGTTCATAGTACGTTTCACGCCTCGAAGTTGAAGAAATGCATGGCTGAGGAACACAAACCTCCTTGCTAAACCGTTACGAGATCCAAGTTGACGACAAACTTTACTTCATCGAGGAAACTGTCGAGATCATGGACCATGAGGTCAAGTGTCAGAAGCAGAGTCGTATTCTGATTGTCAATGTACTCTGGAACTCTAGGTGAGGTACTGAGTTCACCTGGGAGCGTGAAGATCAAATGCAAAAGAAGTACCCGCATCTTTTCCCAAATTCTGCACCCGTGGCAGATGCTACTTCGTAATCCTTGAGGATAAGGCTCTTTTAACGGGGAAGGATGTGACACCCTGTAAATTTCTGATCAATAATTTAGCCGTTTCCGTTTAGTATTTTGAATTTTTAAAGTTTCGTTTAACTTTTACGTTTAACCGGGAAGTCACCCCGTTATTATTTAAGATTCATTGCAGATAGGTGATTACCGTGTTGTCCAATCGTTGTAGTCTTTTCGTCATTAGACGCGTTTTACATTATTAAATGATAATTTAACATTACATAATTTATTCTTGATACCTGTTACTCGTTTTCGTTATTCGCGTGCTACGTGTTTTACTTGATCTATTTGTGCAAGTTAGGAACCATGGAAATTAATTCATCTCAAACCCACTAACTCTTGCATGGTGGAGACCATAATGGTCCCCTCTTTGGCTTCTTGCAACCGAATACCACCAACATGCATGCATGGGATGCCATTTTTGAATTTTGAATCAAATAAGACACACATATGCCAACATGTGACTAGTTTTTGTCCACCTTAAGCCTCATTGGTAGATCAAATTGGTCCCCCCTTGTGTCTTGGCTCGGTTTGAATGACACACACACAACACACACTCTTGGTGTGTGAAATTTTGTTTTTATATATCCCACTTATCTCATTCATCCCTTTATTATTCACACACACATAAACTTTGAGTTTTCTCTCTTCCTTTTGCTCTCTCTTGTTCGAACCACCTCAAACACACACATAAAATTTATTAAATTTACATCATCTTGATCAAAAACCTTTGAAGGATAATACTTCGTAGGATTAATACTTTTTGTATTCAGTTAATTAAACCAACGTTTGAGTTATTTCTATGTCATAAATCAATCCTTCTAATCCACTTCTTTTGTAAGTCTCTTATTTTTTTAAGCCTTGTACTTCTATGACCATCTTAATGCATACAGTACTAGGTGTCAACCGTTTCCGTAAAAAAAAAAGATTTGAAAACTACGTAAACCTTAAAAGTTTTTATACTTACACACTGAAAATAATAAAAAAAAAAATAAGAAAAGTAATTTTTTTGGATCGTGTTATTTTCGTATAGTGAAAATGTAATTTATGGCTTATTATGTTTCCGGCATATGTGAATAAGCTTAGGGAAAGCTTATTGATTTTATTTGAGCATAATGGGCTTAAGTGTAGGTTCGGCCCATATCTATGAAACAAAAGAAAATGATATTGTAGCTTATTGTGTTTGGCTTATACTAGTTGGCTTATTTTTCTAGCCTAGTTTTGCAAGGACAAAACAATAAACTTATTCGGCTTAATAAATAAGCCTGAATATGGCTTATTTAGCTTTTTAGCCGCGTCCCACACCAAAAGCCCAACATCACGAGCTTATTCTTAAGCTCAAGTGGTTCGACTTATTTTACTTAGGCTTATCGACAACTTATTGTAGCTTATTGATGAACCAAGGACTTGTTCGATGCTTATTGGCTTAACGGGTTTAACTAATGGACCCATATGAGCTTATAAGATTTCGGCCCAACACACAAGCCCAAACCGTGACTTAAGGCCCATGGTTGGCTTAATAGGTCTTTTTCTTGGCTTATTGTGAGCTTATTGATAGCTTATTATTAAGTCTCGTGTTTAATATTTAAACGTTTTGCTTATCGGACTATATGGATAAGTAAAACTACATTTTTGACTTAACGGGCCAAGGCCCAACATGAATACAATACACCATGGCGCAAAGCTACGGTGCATCTTATTGAATAAGTTTCAGGAAAGCTTATTTAATTTATGCAGGGGAGGGGGACATAGACGCTATACGTTTTAACTTATTTTAACGTTAGACGTTACGAATAATAAAATTAGGCTTATTGGGTCTCAAAGCCCAATAAGGGTCTGAATGGTCTTTTGACAAAATATTAAAAAGGGATTTGATGATGCATAGTTGTAATTGTGAAATGTAGATTGAAAGTGATTTGAAAATGGTTTATAAATAAAGTCTACGACTTTGGAAAAACGTGTAAATGCGAACGGGTCATGTCGAAATTTTTATAAATTATTTATACTTAGAAAATACTTAAAAACGCACGTGATAAAACTAGATATACGAGAATTTAGTAAGATGTCGAACAATATATTTTTATTTAGACATATATATATATATATATATATATATATATATATATATATATATATATATATATACAATTATTATTCGTTTCACTTACGAAAACATTTTCATTATTATACGATCACAAACGTTAATTTTTGAAAATATATTAACAAAAGTACACTAGTAAATCCTTATGCATTATCCACAATTCTACACTACTCCGATATTAAACCAAACCTTTCGATTTCAAAAAAGGACGTCTTTTGCGAACCGTACATTCGATACTGAAGTGAATATTATATTCTAGACATTCATTACTTCAAATCACCAATCAAGGTGAGTTCATAGCCCCACTCTTTACTCGTTTTGAATAAATGTTTTACAACTTCTGGGGAGAAAACATAGCTTGCTTTTAAAATTGACACAAGTACTATACGTTGAGAATTTTCCAGTTAACTGTCTTGCCTAAGTAAGCGTTTAGACCACTATTACCCGAATTATCAAGAACTGTATAATCACCTTTAACCGACTGGCTAGTTAAGTGAGTGCGAGTGAATAAATAGATCTATTGGGACTAATATCCCTATCGGGAACGAAAGCACTTACTAGTCGAGTTGCAAGACTAACGGATATAATGTCATGTCGAAACTATAAGGTGGTCTAATGATCGGACACCCTAGGAATGGCACGCCTTATATAGAAATGTTACCATGCTATCTTTCAGTATTAGCTTCGGTGTCATGAGTTTAGTGCAACGTAAATGCCTCTTTGTGAAGTGTATCTCCTATGACGTCGCATACGTTTTGATAACTTTGGTCCACATTAATTGTGTTTGTGAACTAAAACAATGAAATTCACCAACCTATGTTGAAGTTTTAAGCATGTTTTTTTCTCAGGTGCTTAGCATGGATTCCGTTAGCTTGACTTATGGTGAATCTATTTGCCCGGACCGGATTTTACTAGAAAATTATCCTAAGTCTTATTAAATTTCCGTTGTTGAACTTATTTAAGCTTCTGCACTCTAACTCTTGAATCTTTTAAATTTGATCGATGTAAACTTATTAATATTTTAAATTTATGCAACGGTGTTTATTTTTAAAACGTACCCTTAGAGGTCGTTCTTTATGCTTTGTACTTTTGATATTCAGTGATGTCACGCCCCCGGACGCTTAATCGGACAGGACCCTATTTCTTGGGTGTGACAAAAGCTCATCACTCAACCAATTCTTTTGTCAAAGATACTTTTATGGATCTCAAAAACAAACTCAAGACAACAACCAAAAATCATCAAGCATCAATCCAAAATCTCGAAGCTAAATTTGACAGATTGGCTGACAACAATCTGGTCGACCTTCTGGATCTCTTTCTGGTAACACTCAACCTAACCCAAAAGGTAGCTCATCTAAACCTTATCAATCGCCACAAGCTCGAAACGAACATGTAAATGCCGTATTTACATGAAGTGGTAAAACCTACGACCCACCAGTCAACCCAAATGATGAGCCTGATGATTCTGAAACTTCTATCAACTTCGATAGCGATGATGAAGATAAAGAACCTACACCTCAACACTAGCCTAAAGAACCAAACCAGTCAAAGAAACACCAATACCCAAACTATATAAACCAAAAATCCCATATCCTCAACGCCTCAAAAAAGAGAAAATGGAAGCTCAATATGGAAAATTCCTCGACATGATTCGAACCGTTTGAATCAACGTACCTCTTGTCGACGTTTTAGCTGGAATGCGCAACTATGACAAATTTCTTAAGGAACTCGTTAGTAACAAACACAAAATCAAACAAATTTCAGCCGCTTTCCTGAGCGATGAAAGTTCCGCCATACTTCAAAACAAAGTTCCACCAAAACTTGGAGACCATGGAAGTTTTCTCATTCCATGTAACTTCAACAAAGCTTTCTCATGTAATTCTTTAGCTTGGTGCTAGCATAAATCTCATGCTGTATTCCTTATACGTGAAGTTATCTCTTGAAACTCTCAAACCTACTAAAATGAGCATAAGATTAGCTGACCGATCATTCCAATATCCTGTTGGAATAGCTGAAAATATGCTCGTTAAAGTTGGTAAATTCACATTCCTTGCTGATTTCGTTATTCTCGAAATGGAAGAAGATAGTAAAGTTCCCCTTTATCTTAGGAAGACCACTTCTTCACACTGCCGATGCAGTAATTTGAGTTAAACAGGAGCAACTCAATCTCGGAGTTGGAACTGAACGAATGATCTTCAATATTAATTATGCGATGAAACATTCTTACTTAAACGATGATACATGTTTCAGTATTGATGTCATCGACAAAATCTTGGAAGAAGATTTTGATGCTCTTCTCAACGAAGGTAGTGAAATCCTCCATTCCATCGAAGGAACCATCCTCGAAGAAAAACTCTTTGTTGAATTCGATGAATTTATGGAAATAACTGCCGATGAAAACTCTGAATCTGACACCGAAGAACCACAATTTGAAAAAACCAACTTTAACACAGATTACAAGATCAAAACATCTCTTAAAGAACCTCCTACGGATCTTGAACTCAAACCTCTTCCTGATAACTTAGACTATGCATTCTTGGAAGAACCCTTTTTTCTTTCGGTGATCATATCATCTCAGCTTTCTGAAGAAAACAAAAATAAACTCATCTCTATTCTTAAAAAACACAAGCAAGCCTTTTCTTGGAAAACCACATACATTCCTGGAATCTGTCCATCTTTCTACAAACATAAAATTTAACTCTTAGAAGACAAAAAACCAGTTGTGCAAAAACAAAGACGATTAAACCCAAACATGCAAGAAGTTGTGAAAAAAGAAATAGTGAAACTCCTCAATACAAGTATTATTTATACAATCGTCGATATCCCTTGGGTAATCCCCATTCACTGTGTACCAAAGAAAGGTGGTATAACAGTTGTTACCAACGAAAGAGATGAACTTGTTCCAACAAGAACTGTTACAGGCTGACGAGTACGCATTGATTATCGTAAACTCAATTAATCAACTGCGAAGGACCACTTCCAATGAACCATTCCATGGATCAATGTCAGAAAGACTCGCATGGGGGTTGGGAAAAGAAAAAAAGTGAGAAAAAAAAAAAAAAAAAAAAAGGGGGGGGTGGGGGGGAGGGAAAAAGGAAAAGGAAAAAAAAAAAAAGAAAAAAAAAAAAAAGGGGAAAAAAAAAAAAATAAATACTTCTGTTTCCTTGATGGCTTTTCTGGATATTTTCAATTACCAATCGACCATATAGACTAAGAAAAAACAATGTTCACATGTCCTTCCGGCACATACGCTTATAGAAAAATGCCTTTCGGTTTATGTAATGCTCCAACTACTTTCCAAAGGTGCATGCTGGCTATCTTTCATGACATGATCGAAGAATCCGTCAAAGTATTCATGGACGATTTCTCCATCTTTAGAAACTCTTTCGATAACTGTCTGAATAATATAGATAACATGCTTCAATGTTGCAAAGATGCACATCTTGTCCTTAACTGGGAAAAATGTTACTTCATGGTAAAAGAAGGAATTTTGCTTGGATACAAGGTATCCGAAGCAGGCCTCGAAGTCGACAAAGCAAAGATCGATGTAATCTCCAAACTTCCACCCCCACTAATATCAAAGGTGTTAGAAGTTTTCCAGGACATGCATGTCTCTATCGAAGATTCATTAAAGATTTCTAAAAAATTGCCTGTCCTCTCACCGAGTTGCTTAAAAAAGATACTCCATCCGAATTCAATGACGAATGTCACAATGCATTCAAGTTATTAAAAGAAAAACTCACATGTGCTCTCGTGATCGTAAGTCCAAACTGTAATCTTCCGTTTGAACTTATGCGTGATGCAAGTGATTTCGTAATGGAACAATCTTAGGTCAAAAAGATGGTAAAAAGTTTCACCTAATCTACTTTGCAAGCAAAACTCTTAATGACAGAACTATACAATCATTGAAAAAGAACTTATGGCTGTAGTCTTTGCATTTAACAAATTTCAATCCTATCTAGTATTATAAAAGACGATCATGCACACTGATCACGTAGCTCTTAGGCACCTATTCAAGAAACAAGATGCTAAACCACGCCTTATTCGTTGGATACTGCTTCTACAGGAATTTGATATCGAAATTAAAGACAGAAAAAGGTACAGAAAATGTTGCAGCCGATCATTTATTTTGGATTGAAAATGATGAAACAAGTGATGACAGTAAAGTCAACGATAACTTTCCTGGAGAAACTCTCATGGAAATAAACACAAGAGTCGAACCATGGTTCACAGACTTTGCAAACTATTTGGTAAGTGATATCATACCTAAAGGGATGACGTACCAGCAAAAGAACAAATTTTTCTCTGACCGCAAACACTGCTTCTGGGAGGAACCCTACCTCAATAAAGTATGTTTTGATGGTATGATCAAACGTTGTGTCTCGGGACCAGAAACCCTAACCATTTTAGATCAATGTCACCACAGACCCACCGGTGGACATTATGGACCAAACACAAGTCTTAGACTCAGGATTTTACTGGCCAACCATCATCAAAGAAGCTCATACTCACGTTCGCCTTTGCGAAGCATGTCAAAAGACAGGAAATATTTCAAAACGTGATGAGATGCCCTTAAACAGTATTCAAGTATGCAAAATTTTTGACATATGGGGTATCGATTTTATGGGACCATTTCCGAAATCATACAAATTCGAATATATCCTAGTCGTTGTCGACTATGTATCTAAATGGGCCGAAGCACAAGCTCTACCAATAAACGATGCCAGAGTTGTTATTACTTTTTTAAAGAAACTATTCTGTCATTTCAGAATGCCCAAAGCTCTCATAAGCGGCCAAGAAACCCATTTCTGCAACAAGATAATGGAAAAAAAACAAGAAAAATATATGGATTTTAACGCACCGATACCTACATCGACCAACCCTCAAACAAGTGGTCCAAGTTTGAAAACACGAACAAAGCTCGTAAAAAGAATTCTTGAAAAGCTGTAAAGTTAATCCTGCTATCTGGTCAAGAAAACTTGATGATGCTCTGTGGGCTTTTCGTACTGCTTACAAGACAAAAACCAATCCACTAAATTGTGAGAATTTTAAGCCTTAGAATATATTCGGGTACCCACCTTTGGTACCTAAGATAATTGATGCATTTAGCTTGTTTGAGTTATGTTTTGAATGAAATTACAAGTGTCTCATCCGTCGTTGCGGCTGTGTATTTGTAATTTGGTGCCTTTTCTAGAGCAATGGTATTGGTTGAAAATTATATTTGAGTGAGCCGGTAATTTAGAAGCTCTAGAACTTGTGCTTAATCATCATTTACTAAACTGAAGCCAGATTAATTCATAAGCAAAATCATATGTTATAAGGAGAAATAAATCTTGAAAGTTCCTACAGCACTCCCTTTTAATACTAAATCCGGATATGTTGAACTATATGGAAAAGATGGAAAAACATTTATTGTTAACGGCCACTGACTCAAACTATATCATGAAGCAGGAGATTATAATGACCAAAGGGAAGCAGTCACTTCCTTCTTTTTGAAAGAATGAACTCCAGAAAGCAGGAGTCTAGCTAACGACTCTTTTAAAAATTAAGCGCCTCTCGAGAGGCCACCCATGCTTTACTTAAGTGTGGAGGACTCCCTCCTCCATACAAATCCACTCATTTCCTTTATTTATTTTCTCTAAAACAAACCAAAAATATTTTCTTTTTGTGTGCTTTTGTGTGTTTACTTTTATGCAGGTATTATAGCTCAAATCTGGAAAATTATAGAGTATGCTCAAGGATAGCTTTCTCGCAAGCTACATTTCTCTATGCCTTGGGAAGTACCATTTTTCCCTTAATTTTCATATTTTCTGGTTATCAGTTATTATATTGAGGGCAATGTTCAACTTAAGTGTAGAGGGGAGTCAAATACGAAAAATTAATCATATCCCTCCATGTTTGCCCTGCCAAAAATCTTTCAAAAAACCTTAAAATTAATATATATGCTTTCAATATAAAAAATGCTCTTAGTAAGGCAAGTCCAACCAGATTGACACTATAACTAACACAAAACCAGTCCACTAAATTGTGTGAATTTTAAGCCTTAGAATATATTCAGGTACCCACCTTTGGTACCTAAGATAATTGATACCTTTAGCTTGTTCGAGTTAATTTTCGAATGCAATTGCAAGTATCTCATCCGTTGTTATGGTTGTGTATTTGCAATTTGTCACCTTTTCTAGAGCAATGGTATTAGTTGAAACTTATATTTGAGTGAACTGGTAATTTAGAAGCTCTAGAACTTGTGCTTGATCATCATTTACTAGACCGAAGCCAGATTAATTTATAAGCAAAATCATATGTTATGAGGAGAAATAAATCCTAAAAGTTCCTGCAGCACTCCCTTTTAATACTAATTGCTGAAGTACAAAATTTTGAAGAAAATTGCTCAAAATGAAGTTCTATGCCAAGCCTTGGTTATCATTGGTATATAAAAAAAGAAATAAAAGTTCAAAGTTTCAAGGCTTAAGTTTTGGCACATGAGATCTGTATATGCTATTCTCCCTCGTCGGTATCAAGTTTCGCCCGTCGGTCACGTTTATGTGTCATGTACAAGCCTATGGTAGCTGTCTAGATTATGTCTGCGCATCTGAGTGACTTCACATTTATAAACCCTATTTGAGTGAATTAAAAATCAAACATATTTCCTTGTGAGGTGCTCTGTTATGTGTTTATGCCTGAAAAGTTAACTAAGCACTAAACACTTGTAAAATCAAAAAATTTCTTCACGTCACGATAAATGATCTTGTTTTTCTCGCTTTATATTGCTTGAGGGTAAGAAACAGCTAAGTGTGGAGGGATTTGATAATGCCTAAATTATACATGTTTTTAACGGCGTTATATATATATATATATATATTTCATCATTTCTCGTGAACTTTTGATACTTAATAGCATAAATTATATGCAGGTTCACTTGAAGTCATCTCGAGCTCAAAAAAAATAAAGTTCAAGTGTTTTCAATTATTGCAAAGCAAGTTAGAAGAAAATAAAAAGACTCAAGGCTGAAAAAGACATAAGTACGCCGCACTTTCCCTAAGTGCGCCGCACTTCTAAGCGAGTCCAAGAATTAAAGTCAATTAAATGAAGACTGAATTTACACCCCAAGTATGCCGCACAATATTTCTTGTGCGCCGCACTTCTTAATTAAAATTAGATACCCCTCGCATTTATACCCTAAGTGCGCCGCACAATCTTTTTTGTGCGCCGCACATTTACCCCAAACTTAGCCTATAAATTAGGACGAATTTCACACACATTTCATCATCTCATACTTACTCACTTCATTCCATTAATCTCAAACACAACCAATTCATCATATCTCCAATCCTTCATTCCAAAAACACCATAAACCTTTGAAGATTGGAGATCAAATCACGAAGAACGAAGAAGAGTATCATAGATTTGTAAGAACAAAAGGTTGTTGATGTGTCGTGTGGTGTATATTTTTATGATTCAAGTTTTAAATTTATATTTTTCCGACTTAACCAAAAACAACACTTTAACGGGCAGTGCACCTGGTCGGTGGTAGATTCGTGGTAAGTAGGGTGTCGAGCACTTGAAGCGAGGTTAAATCTTACAATTTATTAATACTTTGGTTTACTAATCTAAGTGAATTCTAATCTAAGTCAAACCTATGCTAATCCTATGTTACTTCTAATCCTAATTCTAACAGGTTAAAAATGGGGTTTTTTCAGTCTAAGAGACTGGCACGGGTTTTGTGGTGACTGCAATCAATTCAAGACACTTTAACCTACACAAGAAAATTAACATAAGATAAAAGAGTGGTCAAGCCTTATAAAAGAAAACTGTATTAGCCATCATTAATCCGATTAGAGGTTGGTTTGTTTATTTAGTGCAATGATTACTTATCTCGAGGTGGCGTATCATTCTTAAGACTTAGGTGGGACTTCATCCTAAGACCTAGACACGTTAATTCTATCACAATTAAAGCATCCGCATAAAGCATCCTTATTTGCTGATTATAATATATCTTAGGGATTAAGGCAATGGTGATCTTGTTAAACCATAGCTCGTAGAGACTTTACCCACTTACTGCTTAACGGCTCTTTATATACTAGTAATCCACTATCCGAGTCTTTACCAGTTGATTAGAACGTACTCGTTGGTACCAAGGTTACCTTATGGCTCAAGTAAGCTTACAATTAAAGGGCAAAGATAGGCCAATATTTGTGATCCTGTGATTCTAGATATATAAATTGCAATGTAGAGAGCTATCCCAGATTCTTAGCCTACGCCCAAACAACACCGAGGTTGCGACCCAGTTGAATGATAGGTCGCATACATAAGCACGTAAACAAGTATATTGATAAACATAAACAAGCAATTCAATGATAAATTAAGCAATTGAGATATAAATAAAACCAAACATGCAGATCTTCATAATAATGGCTAATACCCGAAGGTATTAGCCTTCAAACATCATAATTAATACAATAGTAATGGCTTAGATAACGTAAACTAACCTAGTTAACGAATGATACCAAAAATTGAACAATTACAAAAGTATAAGAAATTACACGTTGTCTCCTAAGGATTAGAATGCGTTGCAAGACCTTTTTTGCTCTTTTTCTCCTTTGAAAATCGACTTTTGTAGTTTAGGTATCGAGAATATGATTTAGTACACTTAAAACTCGTTTTTGAGTTTTCTATTTATAAGGTCTGGAGTCGGTTCGATACGGCGTATCCAATGTCTTGGATACGGCGTATTGGGGGTTTCTTGGAGTAGGGACCACGTTTGATATCTTCTAGAATATTCACATACTATATCTCTAATACGGCGTATTGGTCTTCTCTGGATATGGCGTATTGATCATGTTTCCTTCGTGGTCTTTTGGTGAGTGCAGGCACAGATACGCCGTATCTTCCTTGATGGATACGGCGTATTGGTTGTCAGAACAGTAATCTTCAAAATATCTTTGTTTAAGCTCCAGAATGCGCGCCTTTTGCTAATATTCACCAAGTACTCCATAATTACTGCAATTCTCAAATACAAACGATTAAGTAACAATTCTTTGCAATAATTATACAAAATGGGTTAATTACATGGGATAAATGATGCTATAAATGATGCTATAAAATAGATATACTAAGCCATGTTCTAAGTCTACAACATCATTACCCGGACATAGTATGTTTCTTGTTATTCTTCTTAATTTTGTTATGAACTTCATAGCCATGAGAGGCTAAATCTCTCATGACTACTCGGTGAAGATAATTTAATGAATAAGCGTTTGGTATAATTACGATCTTGTTAATCTTAAGCTTATGTTAAAATCCTATCGTGTCCAATCTTATCAACTTTGATTATATACTCACATCTGTATAGGTCGAAAGACCCGCTGTGAATTATATAGTTTTGAAGATTTGTCTATGATCTTTATCATTTGTGACGAGAAATCCACCTCTGTTATTTGATAAACAAAATAGATTCAGTATAATAGTAACTTGATTATTTGAGTGACACATTTGATCGAGTTAGCTAAATATAAGTCTTAAGTTAACCAAGTTAATTTGTGAAAACATTTTCTAACGAGAAAACCCTTTTTTATAAATTAAAGTCCTAAGTTTACGATCGTAACTATCACCATTGCTTATGAGTTATATGAAATTATCCGAGTAGTCATCTTTCTCATTATTGAATTCAGTTCAGTTTATTTTTAGTCTTTTAAAGTTTATTTTTCATCTGATTATTCGAACACTACGCAAATCCCTGTGGACGACATGTTCTTACCTAAAAAGATTATACTACATACATGGGTTATACTTTTACCCGTGTGTTTCCATATAATAAATCAGTATTTTCAGTCTTAAAAATATAAAGCTTTTGAAACACATCAGACATTCATGTGCTGATGCAGCTTTAGAGTCTCTGATTCTGCTTCTAGTGGTGACCCCAGCCTGTGGATCACCAAGAATGTTAACCAGTTCTATGTGCTTTTCTCTGGACCATCTATAGTAACACCCCTAAAATATGTGGCAGCGGAATGGTAACCGGGGGTATTACTTCATAATACATAAGCACAAGATAGATAAAGAACGACCTCTATATGAGTCGTTTGAAAGATAATGTTTGATTTAAATTCAAAGTTTGTATTAAAATCTTTACGCTTTTATATTGGTGAACTCTTAAAGCATGATCTGTAACACCCCCAAAATATGTGGCAGCAGAATAGTAACCGGGGGTATTACTTCATAATACATAAGCACAAGATAGATAAAGAACGACCTCTATATGAGT
>BQNB010143943.1:0-16922 GCA_026074375.1 Tanacetum coccineum | reverse complement strand
ATGAATCTGAAAGTGAATCTGATGATATTCCTCAAGCTGAGAAGAAGTTTAAGCAGCTTGAAAGTGATGAAGAGTTGGCTTGGAAAATTCAAGAAGAGTGGGAAGCTAAAGATGAAGAGAGTACTAGAAAAAGAAAACTTGATACTAGGAAAAAGATGAAGTTAAGGAAAAGAAGATATATTCAAAACACTTCTGAAGATGATAGTGACAAAGAGAATGATGAACTGAGATTGTATTTAACTATAGCTCAGGATGAAGAAAAAGAAGTGGACTATGAGATACTTGACATAAAATATCCTATCAAAGAATGGAAGACAGAGTGTCTTGGAGCTAAACCACAAACTGATCAAGCTGAACACCTTGAGGAGATTAATCTAAATGTGGTGATTAGGAGTAATGGACAGAAGAGATACTTTAGTACTTTGATGACAGTATTGTCCATATTTGATAGAGAAGATCTGAATGTTGTGTATCAACTGGTAATGGATAAATACCAAGATGAGATGCCTGAAGGTTTTGACAGAGTTCTTTGGGGAGATTTGATGGTTTTGTTCAACCCAGATGATAAAGATGTGTTTTGGAGTTCACAGATAGATTGGATTATTGTGAGTTGGAAGTTGCATAGTTCTTCAGGAGTACATACTTTAGTGACTGACACAGGTTTAATCATCCATATGCTGGTAGAGAAGAAGTATCCTTTGAGAAAGGAAGTACTGAAGCAGATGCTGAAATTGAAGTTAGAGTCTGAAGAAGAGAATACTATGGCATTGGAGTTGATAAAATTTGTCAAGAAGATACTTGCAGAGTTAGAATCAGAAGAGTGAGATTGATAGGATTGAGAAGGGATTGAGTGTTGGCTAACCACCACACAACAAATGGTCATCAGTTCACCATGCTTAACAGGCATAAGAACTGGCTAGTCCATAAGCAAACGGCTTGTGGTAAAGACTTCTCAAATCCGTTTATGGTTGACAATTTACCAAAAACTGTATGGTAATTAACTCACCATGTTTGTGAAAAAATGAAGAGTTAACTATCCTAGAGCAAACGTCTACTGGTAAAGGAACATCAAATCCGTTGATGGCTGGTAGTTTGCCAAAAACTACAAAGCCAACTTCGTTGGATTGTTGCTGAAAAGATGTTGCTGAGTTGCTGAGAAGACTAAATTGCTGCTAAAGAAGGATAGAAGTTCAAGAAATGGTATGAGTGTTTGGATACATCCTCTATGCATTGAAGAAGCTAAGGAAACATAAAGTAAAACAAGTTCAACATTCATGTTTAAGGTAGGATTGTTAGGATTTATGTTTTAGTAAGTTAGTACCGACAATACAAATAGTTAGTACTATTAGTTATAGTTAATACCGACAGTACAAAATGTAAGTACTGATCGATTAGTTAGTACCGTTAGTTAGAAAATAGTTAGTACCGTTTATGAGATGAACATGAGATATCATAGGAGAAGATAAGTATGCATTTTGTAAGCCTGTTTGTTAGGGTTTATCCTTAGTTTATAAAAGGATCCCCTTGGGCATAGTTAGATATACGTCCTCTAGATATCTCAAAGAAATATCATATCTCAAATAGTTAGTAATCTGTAATTGTTCAAAGCAGATTAATAGAAGTTATTATTAGTTTTCATCATTGTTTTTCTTAGTACTTGTGTTGAGATTCCGCATCAACATAGTGTATTCATAATCAGTGTTTCTTTATAGTCAGTTGTATTTATACAGTTTGACTATCATTCTTCATAGGCTACAAAGATCTATTCATTTAGGGACTCACAAAGAGCATAATTTTTGGATTTTATGGCTTGTTTTAGTTCTTGTAGATGACTACCTGTTTTTGAACGTTTAAGATCCGTTTTTGAAGTTTCTATCCGTTTGAGCTTCATGTTTGTTTTGGAAGATGAACCTTGTGATCTAGTGTGTTAATTTATATATGGGTTTGTGTTAATGGTTATGATGTTTCTTAACCCTTAACGGATATGGCGTTTCATTATCACCAGTAAATATGAAGAGTTATGATGTATCGTTCGTCCCTAAACTTATTTATATTATTGCCTACTTGGTCCATGGACTGACTATTCCCTACCATATTGTTTCCCATAACTTCTATAAATTTAATGCGATGTGTCAAGCCGTGTGAGAAATAGCCAAATGCATTTCAACTCATTATTGTAGTATACGTATTGCCTTTGGACAATCAATTGCATTAAATTATTTGTTGATATTTTAGGGGCGATACTCATAATCGTTTCAAACCCAGAAACATTTTCAACTCAATAAACACTTTCAAAAAAAATCCCAACAAACAAAAAATGGCATACTTCCCACGACAAGATGAAATTGTGGTAGCTGCTAATTCTAGAGGTTTGTTTGAAGGGATGTTGATGTACTGTGATCGGGAGAATGCGAGAGATCTTGAGTTTGCAAACGGTCTTGACAACTTATGGGTTGAGTTGCTTGAGCGTACAAACAATAGGCAACTATTTATAACTGAACTGGAGGGTTTATGTCTATCAGCCAAGAGGTACAAGATTCTGGAGTGTCTAAACGAGGATCAAAAACAAGATCTTATTCACTTGCTGGAGATTAGAAAAGTGATTTTAAGAAAATATCAGCAGGTGTCAAGAAAGATTGCTTTGATTAAGAAAATCAAATCTTTGTAGGAGTCTTGTTTGTGTCGATATTTTACTATTGTTGTATTAGATTTTGGGGCATGTCCAAAATGTTATTAAAAGAACCATCTTTGTAATATATCATGGTTGGTTAATTTTATGTTTTTATTTGATTGTATTGCGGCTATAATACTTTTTGATGTTAAGATTACTGCGTGGGTTAATTTCAAATAGGGAGAACCCACGAGGAAAAATAAAGAGTATAAGTTACACTGTTGGTCCCTAAGGTTAGTATTCGACATGTGGACCCTAAGTGTTTATGTTGCACCGTTGGTCCCTAAGGTTAGTATGGTCTATATTATCCTTTCCCGCTTTCCACATGTCTTCCAAAGGAAGATAGTTTTAAGGGACTATGCATGTAATGACAGTGTTAATTAATGAAAGTTACATAGATCCTAGTAGATGTCAGCCACCGAGCCCTCGTATCTAAGATATCTAATTATTAGATTCCCTGTTTTACCACTAATAACTTATTTTGCTATTTAAGTGTTCTTACCCAACTTTAATTTCAAACCAAATTTTCAAACCAAACGCTCCACGGTCAACAACAATAAAAAACAATGGCCAACTTCCCACGTCTACAGGAACTTGCAGCTGCGAGAAACTCGAACAATTTGATTGACGTAATGTCGGTCTATATTCATAGGCAGATCAATGCAGATCTCTAATTTGCAGCTAGATTAAGCTAACTGTGGGATGCGTTGTACAATCGGGTTAATGAAATAAAAATGTTGTCATCCGAGCTGAATCTGTTTAGAGGTCCATTAGCAGTCCAATGTGCCGAGTATCTCAAGCAGTTGTCCAAAAGTAAAGTGCATAGGATGTTGGAGCTAAGGAATACGATAGCGGAAGTACACATCCAAGTGCATAAAAAGATAGATTTCCTTACCGTTCTTATGTTTTGTTGATCAACTTCGGGTTATTTGGGTTATCATTTTTTGTATTTTGTTTTTATGTCTTTTTTGGATTGAATGGATGATGATTAGGTTGGGCAACTGTCGTTTAGGTAGATGGTGATGATGGTTGAGTTTGGGTCATGCCCCAAATTCTGTTTTGGTAGTGTACAATAACTGTACAAAGTTTATGTGTTAGTGAATATATGTTAGTGTTAATGTATCTTGTTTGTGTTTTGATATCACAATGTTGTTGACACTTATTTGGGTGTCTCGTCGATTCATTCCCCAAGTACATAAAATACCTTGTTTGACCATTCGAAGTCAAAGTTATTGAATATGCGTTATCACAATGCATAATTTGTCAAAAATTGCCTAACTTGTAGGCTTTTCATAACCATCTGAAAATTACAACTTAACTATTACATCATAAAACTTAGCAAAATATCAACTACCAAATACAAATAACACCAATGGGTCTTTATCAGGCTTTCTTTGACTTTTGATCCTTGACCATCTCTTCTTTGGTGACTCTAATCCTCTTGCTTGGTCTACTTTCTCCAACATGTTCATCATCCAAACATTCATCAGTCACTTCTTTATCAGATGATAGTTCTTCAGCTTGATCATTAGCTATTTCAATAACCTATTCAGCAACCCCTTCATGAACGTTGTTTTGAGAAACCACAAGCTAAATTGGTTGGTCTAACCCAACAAACAAATCTTCAGTTTCATGTAAAAGATCATCTTGCCAATCAACTTTAGTACTTGGTGAATCCCAATCCCAACCAAAATGCTCACATGAGTTTCCACTTACAGTAGCATCATCATCTGTGTCATACATTAAACAATAAAAGTCATCTGGACTCTCATTTTCCTGGCTTAGCTTCTCTAAGACGTTATCCAGTGTCGAACTAAACTCTTCAAAAGCCTTTTCTTCAATATCTTCTTCTTGGCAAAGCTTCTCTCTCAGTTTCTTACTGCTAGACTCTAACTCCACGTTAACTTCTCCCAACACCTTGATTTCATGATCACAAACAACCTAAAAAAAATGATCATAAACAACCGTCCATTTAAACTTTTCAAGAGCCTCTTGCTGACTAACTTTTTCTTGGCTTAGCTTCTCAATCACTTTGTGAGTGCCAGACTGTAATTCAATTTTAATTTCCCCCAATACCTTGATTTCATCATCACGTTCAACCATTTTTAGAACTTATAGTTGATAGTGAACTGTACCCTTTGATATGTAAAGAAATAGATGGGATGATTTGTTTTAGTGATACGTGCAAGGTTTACTTATAGAGGCGGGATAAATACCCGGCAAATTAAAAGGGACACTTTATGAATTAAGGACTAAACATGTAGTTAAGATTATCAAAATTATTGAAATCTTGAAAAAATGTGAAACTTTCTATCTGCTAAGGTACCAACCGTGGAATTGATTATTGAATGTATGCGAGGGGGGCCAAGCGCGTTATCTTATCATAAACCAAACACCCCCATTCAAGGATGTTTATAAGGGACCAACGGTGTAAATTAACAAATGCAAAAAATGCAGGAGATTTACACGTGTGACGAGACTACTAATGCAATAAATAATAAATCTATAAGTTCAGGGATTACTAATGCAATAAATAATACTCACCTATTGACGGGGTATAACTTTCATTTGGGCGCGATTGCAGGATAATAAGATTGACACACAAAAATTAAACAAAATACCCAATAACCATAAATCTTTCTAAATGGATGCAAGTGGTGGTAGTGGAAGCAACTCCCTTGTCTGGCCGATTGTTGGTATACCCATGTTTAACCCTTTTCTTTTTTATGCATTGTTCTTCTCAAAAGGTGTATTATTGATTTCAGTTTTGTTAATCTTTATAGATGACAACGGCGCCGTAGATATGAATGGCACGATGGATAACCTAGAAGAGAGGATAACGAATCTAGAAATGGTGTTTGCCTACCTTAAAAATAAGAAGATGCTTGAAAGACAGGAAAACAAACCGAAGAAATGTAACACTTAATCTGATGTATCTTGTGGAATTAGTAGCTTGATTTATTGATGATGTACTAATAATTGTTCCGTTATCGCCCCTAAAATTAGACCTTTAGTTAACGCGTCTCCAGTAACTCTAGTTAGAAATACTTTGCCAACCAATCATTTTTGTTTTCAGAAACACTTTCTTCTGATGGTACAACCAATGAGGACATTGCAGAATTTGAAGTTGCATCTAAATCAACAAGTTCCACCTCCAAGCCAAAAAAGGTTATAGTTCATAAAGTTGTAACCCAAAAGGTTCAAACAAAAGCATTTCCTGTTAAAATCCCTGTTCCAATAAAGAATTGCATACTAGGGCTTGCAGCAGGGTATACATGGGCTTGTACTGGTAAGAAACCCTTTGGAACAAGAAAACAAAAAGATGCAATAGTTGCAGGCCAAGCCAGAAAGGGGAAAAAGAAGGTTTGAACAAGAGTGATTGTTCTTTCAAGTTAACAATAGACACTTTAAATGTGGACATGTTTGTTTGTGTTTAGCAGTGGTAATTTACCCGACAATGAATTTGTTACCTTTAATGTTTGTTTGATCATACATTGGATGGTTGTTGATCCAACAGTTTATGTTTAATCATCTAATATTTTGCTTATGCATTTTATGTCCATTTAAATAATGTTGCTTCTGGTTTATGTACCTTGTGGATGATTTAGAGATAATCCACGTATGGCTTTATGTATTGAGAGCCTATTATGATATTATTTAAGATCATTTAATGAATGGCCTTGTATCTTGTAGCCTGGATTGTCTTTACATGATTTCTGTTTCAAATGACCTTGGGAGGATTTGATAGTGAATATGATTAAGATTCTTTGGGATCCATATGGTAGGTTTCTTACTGAGAAGGGTAATTATAGTGCAGGATATTTTAAGGTAATGTTGAAGTAATATTGTTTTGATAAGTTTGACTTTTACAAGGCAATTGGGCTGGTGTTTAAAAGAATACCAGTTCAAGGTTTTTTAAAGATTGGGACCAACAGTGATAGTTTGTTGGGTATACTTTGACTTGGGTAAATGTCATTTGACTTTTAAATTTACCCTGCTAAAAAAATTGCGATATTACAAATTTGGTCCTGCAATTTTGGTGTTAGATTGTCCTCTATTTAATGATGTGTCAAATTTTCCATATTCCCAAATTGCTTTTCCCATCCTTTTTTGTGTGTTCCCAAAGTGATTTAACATACTATTTCTGTATGTTGGCAAAATGATTTTCATTATTCTCAAATTTCTTTTCCCACCCGATTTAGTGTCTTCCCAAACTGATATAACACACTGTTTCTATTCCATTTTAGCAATAATTTTGGCAACAACTTCAAAAGTGATAACATATCGGCGATGATGTCGCAAACTCGCAGCACACGTGGTCAAGAAAACTCTGCACAACCACATCTCGTCTTTACAAACGACGACCTTCTGACTGAAATATTAATCCGATTACCTATTCTCTGTATTCATCTATTTACAACTGTATCAAAACAATGGCTACAAATTCTCACTTCCCTTTATTTCATCGATAGATGCAGGGAAATCCTTATCCTTGATCCTCCTGCTGGTATTTTTGCTAATCACCTTACATCTTTATTTGAATGTGATTTTGTGTCATTAGATCCCAGACTAGAGTCAAGAAAATCAGCTATCGATAACTCATTTACTCTTGGCTCCAATGAGGAAGCTTATCATGTTAACATCTTGCAATCTTGCAATGGTTTGCTTCTGTGTAGTGGTTAGGGGTCGCCTGCTTTTTATTACATATATAATCCATCTACTAATCTGTTTAAAAGGCTTCTGCAACCAGATAACTCGCATGATTTTTCAATTCTTCATGCAACTGGTGTATTAAGAATGGCCTTTGATCCTACAACATCATGTGACTACAAAGTGGTGCAACTTTTTGCATGCCTACATGCTGAACTTGAAATTCAAGTTTACTCTTCAAAGACATGAAATTGGAGCCGTGTAGGAACTGGTTAAGCTACTACAATTTTTGTTATTTTCCTACTTCAATATATTGGAATGATGCCCTCCATTAGCTAGAAACTAAGGATAGGCAGCTTACCCTTTACAAATTCCACATTGATGACCATGACCATACAATTATAACAACCTTAGAAATCCCCAATGGGTTGCATCAGAGAAGTAACTTCTTACCTTCTTTTGGCGGTAGAGAAGGTAGTTATGATCCATTGTTCATACAAATAGATATACATGCCATTTTGCATCTACAAAGGAGATTGTTCGAGTCATGTGGGTGTTTGCTTCTTGTATCTAGAGATGATATTGACTCTAAAGAGTTTACTATACACGAGATGGTAAAAGGGTGTCCTATGTGGACAGTTAGGTACGTTGTTAATACCGATGAATTAATGACTCCACTTACTAATCGATGGTCGATTTGCTCCACTGTGTGGAGTATTAGTTTGGGAGAAAGGGAAGATGATTCTTTTTTGGTAATCAATATATCTGGAAAGCTTATAAAATACAACATCATATCAAAGACTATCAGTTAGATCTTTGATATTGGTTCAAATCAAATGGATGATGAATATGAGTTCTTTCCAGCTTATAATATTGATCATGACACTTATAAGTTCACTTTGTCTTTTGCAAGTGTTTGAGGGATAAAGCTCTGTCAAATGTTTGTTATAATTTGATGTTACAATTACTCCCTTACGTATTGACGTGTTTGTCCAATGCCTAACACATTTAGTTACCAATATATGAATTAGTTACCTTTTTGGTTGTTTGATCATACCTTCAATGGTAGGCGATGTAACACTGTATGTTCAAAAATCTAAGTTTTTGCTAATGTATGTTATGTCTACTTTAATAATGTTGCTTGAGTGGTGTCAAGTATAATACCAGTTTCAATACTATAACTTAAACTATCCAAAGCTGAGTTAGATTTAAAGGACCAACGGTGATAGTTTAAACTATCCAAAGATAGTTAAGGGTGTGTTTGTTTATTGCCTAAAATACTTGCATTCCAAATTTTGTCCCTGCGTCGTATTCCCTATTTAATGATGAGTCAGACTGGTGTGTTCCCAATGTGATATAACACACTGTTTGTATTCCATTTTAGTAATAATTCTGGCAATAACTTAAAAAATCACAACATATTGGCGATGATGTCATAAACTCGCAGCACACGTGGTCGAGAAAACCCTAGACAACCACATCTCGTCTTTACAAACGATGACCTTCTGACTGAAATATTAATCCGATTACCTATTCTTTGTATTTATCTATTTACAACCGTATCAAAACAATGGCTACAAATTCTCACTTCCCCTCATTTCATCGATAGACGTAGGAAAATCCCTATCCTTGATCCTCCTGCTGGTATTTTTGCTAATAACCTTACATCTTTATTTGAATGTGATTTTGTGTCGTTAGATTTAAGACTTAACTTTAAAAAAATCACTATGGATCACTCCTTTGGTTTCGCTAAAGAAGTTGATCATGTTAGGATATTGCAGTCTTGCAATGGTTTGCTTCTGTGTAGTGGTTCGGCATGGCCTGTTTCTTATTACGTCTATAATCTATCCACAAATTTGTTTAAAATGCTTCTACAACCAAATTACTACTTGCGTGATGATTCATGTTTTTTCTGCTGTGGTGTATTTAGATTGGCCTTTGATCCTAGAAAATCAAGTCACTACAAAGTGGTGCAAGCTGGAGGAGAAGCTGGTGAGACTTGGATTCAAATTTACTCTTTAGAGACACGGAATTGGAGCTTCTGCAGAGACCGGTTCAGCTACTTAAGTTTTGATCATTTTGAAAGTGCAATCTATTGAAATGACGCCTTCCATTTGCTAGAGGGGTTGAATAGAGAGCTTAAGCATTGCAAATTAAATATGGAAGACCATGACCATCCAATTATGACAAGCTTAGAAATTTCTCATAGGTTGAATAGGGGAAGGAACTTCTTAGAGTCTTTTGTCGGACCTATTAATGATTCAATTTTACTAGTCATTGAATTACCTCATATGTTGCATCTTGAAGGGAAATTTTTCGAATCATGTGGGTGTCTTCTTCTTGTATGCAGAGATGATATTAGCTCTATAGAGTTTACTATCTATGAGATGATGAAAGGGTCTTCCATATGGTCAGTTAAGTACCTTATTAATATTGTGCAATTACTGAATCCACTTCCTGAAGGATGGTCGATTCGGACAGGTGTTTGGAGTATTTGTTTGGGAGAAAGGGAAGAGGATGCTTTTGTGGTGATAAACTTATCTAGAAAGGTTGTAAAATACAACCTAATATCAAAAACTAACAGTGAGATCTTTGATATTGGATCTAATCAAATGGATGATGATGATGATGATGATGATGATGCTGATGATGATGATGCGGTTATGTTCATTCCACCTTTTGAAGTTGATCCTAACCTTTATGAGTTCATTCCATCTCTTGCAAGTGTGTGATTATCGGTCTTTATAAAATGGTTGTTAGAATTTGATGTTAAAATTGGGCCATTGGGTATTTCGGTTCTGTCGAATGCCTACTTTAAATTGTAATCTTTTGATTTTTACAGTAATATGTAATGTTAAATATTACTTTTACATGTCAATCACTCTGTTTGGTTTTGTAAATACTAAAATCCACAATGGGGTATATCACTCACTAGTTGGTGTTTTTGCGAAAAGGAAATGGGGGAGGAAAAAATAGACGAGAGGGACCAAACGCGTGAACGTAAAATGGCAAAAAACAGAAACAATAAACTTTACTATAGTAAAATAAGGGTGAGGGACCAAACGTGCAACCAAGAATAATAGTGAAAAGACGATTATGCCCTTCAACAGAAACACGACGTGGCAAGGATAATGACGGAGATAACCGTCGTTACCCATAACGGAGTGCCAAGGACCAAACGGGTAACTACAGTGTCAAATAGGGACCCCGTATGAGAGTCCCTGTTATCTAGGGACCAAACGGGCAAATGGGGTGGCGTTTAGGGACCAACAGTGTAATTTACCCAAAGAAAAAAGAAAATAGATTGCATTTAATTTTTCGTTACAAGTTAACAGCGTTAGCTTGAATGGCTAACATTGAGCAAAAAACTTGAGAAATTGGTATAAAAAAATGGTGCTGCTTAGTAAGTAGTGCTTCCCATAACATCATACGAAAACTTTGGGCACCCATCACTACGCAATGAAGAGTCCCCTTGTGTTGGGCCTTGCCATAGATCAATATAATCTATTTGTCTTTGTTTAACAGTAAACCCATTAGAGGACTTCCTTTTTCCTTTTCTTTTATGATGTTCTTGGCTTTCCATCTGATTCCGCCAATACTATTTTATCACCATATACTCTTACAACCTGCAAGAGTGTGTAAATATGGGATTCATGTAAAAGTAATTCCACTTTACCAAATAGTAGTAATTCAAAAGAATATTAAGAACAACATCTAAGAATATTAATCGAGTATTAAGCCTTAGTTTACAACTCTGTGTCAAACCAATAATTTTTTCAAGACATAATAAACTTAGTCTGACAAAGGTATGCAAATCCTAATTCAAGCTATCTTATAGATCATTATACATGATTTATGCATTATAGGAAAGACTAAAGAGTTACTTTAGGTGGATCTTTCTACCCTTTTGCTTATGAACAGTCAATTTAGCTATAAAAAATTCCAATGGGTCAAAGGGGCCGCATAGTAAAAAGATTACCAAATTAGCCAACAAAATCCTGAAATAATATATGTTGTTAAGGAGTATGCATAACAGGAGTTGGTTGTGCATACCTGATTAGATAGCTCTAATGACGCATGAAGGTAAAAGAAAGCTGAATCGTCTAAAGGAAGAGACGGGAGGCCTTCTTCTTCTTCTTCATTAAGAAGAGACAGATTTATTGACTACGTAGCTTTAGAAACTATTGTCTCTTTTGTAGCCGTCACCCATTTATCTACCATATTTTTCCATGATCTGCAATTTTAGTCGTACATCATATAATTTATAACCAAAGGTAAATGACATATTACATACCAATGAATATATAATATAATGACTAAATATTGAAAACTGAGATCATTGATACATACATTATTGTTTGGTTCCATGATCTGCACTTATACATACCTAATAGCATTTTGAAAACTGACCTAAATACTTCAAGCTGTTATAAGCTTATAGCATTTTTAAAGAACAAATAAGAACTTTTAGGAAAAATTGGTTGTGTGTCTGCTTATTATAGGATGAAATAAGTTGTTCTTAAAAATAGATTGGAGTTGCTTATTTGAAACTGGTTATGCTTATTTTCTAATTTTAAGAAGATATAAGTTGTTTTTTAGAATTTGCTAAACACGTAGACAATAACTATTGGTTATCTGTTGCATTTTCATATAGCATAAGTGAATTCAATTACTATCTTCTAAATGTTTCTACAATTGTTAGCTTCTGCTAATAAGCAACAACAATTTAAATACGCAACCCCAAACATCACTGATATATGTTCATAGATAGTAACATAGATCTAAATAGGCTATAATTACCTCATAAAACATCTAAGGACTTTTCGGCATTGAAGTCATAACTTAAACCTGTAATCTATTTAACCAAACCTTACACACCAAAGAAAATTAAATTTGCTAGTATTAAGATTACATCATTTTCAATCTATCATTTTACTAACTTAAGTTGCACCCTTGACCCTTTTGCAACTCGCAATAATTTTACAATTTGTTTAAAAATTTTGATTAATTATAAATGTAATTCTTGTAGTCATTTGCATTGAATTGTATCATAAAAAGTTTGGTGAGACAAAAAGTATGGATCCAAACATACCAAAAATCTACAAAGAGTTTACCGTTACTACAACCATTTTCCCACTTCCTACATACATACACGTAATAAAGAAGCGAATAGACTAAGTATTGAGATCCTATTGTAATATTGAGTTTTGCGCATATTCAAAGGATAACTTCTATACGAAAAGGAAACAAGTTTTGTGACAATGATGTTTCTGTAACCATATAAAGCATTAATCTTGTATATAGTAAATGAAAACCAAGAGCTGTCACTATGCAAAGTATGATTATTTGAATAATTACACACTATAAAGAGAATCCTTCCCAAGCCTACCTCATCATCATACCTCAAAGCTTGAATGGGTTTCGGCATGAAGAAGGTTACTCTTTTGGGAGGGTAAGACTCCAATACCCTTATAATATAAGCCATAACGCATGGGTAGCCCTTGTATTTTGGAGTGAAATAACTACAGACATTGTGTAATTGAACACGCAACCAATATGGAAAATGTAGCAAAAGGGGAGAAACTGCATCCACAGCCTTAGGTGTGAAAAAATATAATAAAGCCTAAGGGGCTGAGGTATGGCTGACCTGGACCAACGGAGTAAGTTCTGATCCCGAATTATAATGTGTCATGAGCTTTCATTCGTGTCATTACACCAGGACTTTCCACATCGTGCTTACCACCTGTCCATGTAACATTAAACTGTTATATCAATGTATTTAAATGGAAATGAGTCTAAAATTTAAAAATAATAAAAGTTATTCACTCTTTGTGTTAGCCTCAAAATATTGAGTCGAACAATGGAAGTTCGTTCATTAATTACATTACGTCTCGGTCATTAATTAATATAAGTTGTAATAGGCTAGACGGGTAAACGGGCTCTTAAATGTAAGCTAACCGGTCATGTGTATCGGGCGAAAGCCCAAGTAATCCCGAGCCTGACCCGTAGAATTACTAAATGCATGAAAGCCTTTTAGTTTTGATACATATACACCTCACCAAGGAAGGTGAGGTGGGTTGGTCATTTGTAACATTTCATTTTGCAATTAACTTCCCACTCTCTCTCACTTTCTCTCTCTTGTTTCTCTCTCTACATTCTTCCTAGTTTCTTCCTACTTTTATTGTTCTTAATATGAAGTGTAAGTGATTATTTGGATTCCAACATTTGGTATCAAGAGCCTCGGGTAGATTGTGTTTGTTTTGTGGTTTAATAAGCTCAAACAAAAATTTTCGTGGCTTATTTTGCCATATAAGCTCACATCGAATTTTTTTGGCTTATTGGTTTGCTTTTTTTCTCATCTATTTCTTGCTTCACTTGATCTACACCATCTTGTGTTTCATTTTTCGTAATAAGCTTAAATTTTTGTGGCTTATTTTGGATTATAAGCATACAAATCAAATTTTTTGGGGGCTTATTTGTTTCACTTGTTTGCTCCTTGAAATACTTGGTCTACATGTTCTCTTGTTACAAAACTTGTTACTTTGTTTTTCCTTTTTCAAAATTTCGGTGCTTATTTTGCTAAAATTCAAGCTTATTTTCAAGCTTATTTCGATTGCTTATTTTCGAAGCTTATTTGTGACTTTTCTTATCCTTTTTGTGGTCCCAACTGGTCATACAAGGGAGACCAAGATCTACAAATTTTTCTTCACAAGACAAGGACACTTTGTTTGTTAGATAAGTGGTCCTAACCCGAAAGTGACACCGATCGAAATATGTAAGACAAGCCTAAGCGGAATATGTTCTAGTTCAAGCGAAATATTACATTTAGTAAAAAGAAACTCTGCCAAAATTTTGAAATTCAAGCGAAACATGCAAGATTGCCTTTAAGCGAAATATGTTAGCTTTCAAGAGAAACATGCAAAGTTGATTTTCAAGCGAAATATGTTGAATTTCAAGCGAAACATGCAGTGTTGAAATCAAGCGAAACATGCAAAAGACCAAGCGAAACATGCAATTTCAATTCAAGCGAAATGTGTAATGTTTTGAAGCGAAATATGTAATTTTTAGTCAAAGCGAAATATGCAACTTTGATCAAGCGAAATGTGCAGTTTTCTAATTAAGCGAAATATTTAATTTCTTTTTCAAGCAAAATATGCAATTTCTTTTTCAAGCAAAATATGTCAATTAACATTCACGGTTTTATATTGATTTTGTAAATTCCCGCGAAAGACACAATTCTTTTCTCGGTTTTAATCATAGACTTGTAAAATCCCGTGAACGTTTATTGCTTTCTTTTTACCACAACTTCAATCACAACACATCTAATTAAGATCCTACAATCATTTTTCACTTCATAATTCTTCGATCATTCATCATGACAACTCCAATTGTAACTTCCACAACCGACAGTCAAATGCATAACAACATAATGGCAGCGGGTTCAAGGGATCGTCCACCAATGCTTGCAACAGGACGATATGCACAATGACGATCACGGTTCTTACGATACATTGATACGAGACCAAATGGTGATGCCTTACAGAAGTACATTCTCAAAGGTCCTTACACTCCAACTATTGTCACAACACCAACTGTTCCTGTAACAAAGAATTCTCTAGCAGTTCCCGAACAAACAACAGTCAAGACAGTTATGAATATGACTCCTGAAAACAGACTTCATTTTGAATTAGAAAAAGAAGCGATTCATTTGATATTGACTGGAATTGGAGATGAAATATACTCAACTGTTGATGCATGCCAGACAGCTCAAGAAATGTGGGAAGCCATCGAAAGGCTACAACAAGGTGAATCACTCAATATTTTGGGAGTTTGGTCAATTCACCTCTCATGATGGAGAAACAATTGAGTCTTACTACACAAGATTCTACAAGATGATGAATGAAATGATCAGAAACAATTTGACAGTTGCTACGATGCAAGTCAATGTTCAATTTCTTCAACAACTTCAACCAGAATGGTCAAGATTTGTAACAATTGTCAAGCAACAACACAAGTTGGATGAAGTTTCATATCACAAACTCTTTGACATTCTGAAACAATACCAAAAGGAAGTTAATGAACTCCGTGCTGAAAGAATGGCCAAGAATGCTAACCCATTAGCACTTGTTGCTACTGCTCAAACACTTCAAGACCCTTATTATCAATCATCAAAACCTCACAAATCATATGCACCAACATCAAAAGCTTCACTTCCAACCAGATCTCATGCAACTACAAGATACAAAGGCAAAGAGATAGCCAAACCAATCACACCACCATCTGAGTCAGCTTCTGAAGAAGACAGTGATCCTGAACAAGCTCAGAGGGATAAAGACATGCAGAAAAATTTGGCTCTCATTGCAAAGTACTTCAAGAAAATCTACAAACCTACCAACAACAACCTCAGAACTTCCTCAAACACCAGAAACAAGAATGTGGATACTACTCCAAGGTACAAGAATGACAATCAGACTGGACAGTTTGGGAATCAGAGGGCAGTAAATGTTGTTGGGGCTAGAGAAACTATAGGTGGTCAAGTAGTGCAATAGTCTGGGATACAGTGTTTTAACTGCAAGGAATTTGGTCATTATGCTAAGGAATGCAGAAAGCCAAAACGGGTTAAAGACTCTACGTATCATAAGGAAAAGATGTTGCTGTGTAAACAAGCTGAGAAAGGTGTTTAACTTCAAGCAGAGCAATCTGACTGGCTAGCAGACACGGATGAAGAAATTGATGAACAAGAGTTGGAAGCACATTACAGTTACATGGAAAAGATCCAGGAGGTTCCTAATGCAGACTCAGGCACTGACGCTGAGCCATTGGAACAGGTACAATACGATACTGACGATAATGTGTTTGCCAATGACATACAACATTTTGAGCAATCTGAATCCATTAGTAACACATGTGTAGTGGAAACGGGTGATAAAAATGTCATTCCTGACTCACCGGATATGTGTAATAATGATATTCAGGATGACCAAAATGATGTAGAATGTGATGATGAGCGTGTTGCACTTGCTAATTTAATTGCTAATTTAAAGCTTGATGTCGATGAAAATAAAAAGATTCAAAAGCAATTAAAGAAAGCAAATGCAACATTGACTCAAGAATTAACTGAGTGCAAATCTATTCTTGCGGAAACTAGTAGAACTTTAAGGGAATCTAATAGTATTCGAGATAGTTGCCTAGTTGCACTTTGTAGGAACCCGATTAACACTTCACTTCATATATCACAACACAAATCGAAATAAGAAAAGAGAAAGAGAGTAGAAAAGAGTGAGAGAGAAGAGAGAGAGATGAGAGAAAAGAGAGAAAGAAATTTAGATATTGAAAATGAAAACTAGATATTTTCTAAAAGAAAATATCTATATATATATGAGATATTTTCTGAAAAGAAAATATCTAAATATATATATACCCCTACACATTTAATGTGACGCGCGGGATATTTAACTAGGACCCGGGCTCGGGTTTTGCGGGGTATATATATATTTAGATATTATGAAAATTGATTAGCTATTTTTACAAAGGAAAATATCTATATATATTTAGATATTTTAGAAAATATCTAAATATATATATACCCCTACACATTTAA
>BQNB010143942.1:0-13404 GCA_026074375.1 Tanacetum coccineum | reverse complement strand
GGTTTATTTTTTCGGTCTCATGTTTAATAGTTTGTTTTTTTATATGGGCTTATGTGTTGGGTCTCATGTCTTTTGTGTTAATTTATTTTTTATTTGTACGGGTTTATTTTTTCAATCTCATGTTTAATAGTTTGTTTTTTTATATGGGCTTATATGTTGGATCTCATGTCGCGGGTATTTTTTTATCTGAATTAATCAATACTTTTGTAATATTTTTTTTTATTTTATGCCGAACGGTTTTTTTTTTACACTGCCTAAAAAAAAAAAACCAAATGGGCCGGCCCAAGTTGAGAGCCCAACTAATAATAAATAAAAAAATGGGCCGGCCCAACACTATAGCACTGTAGCTACAGTAATAATGAACAGTGGTTTTGTGAGTGGGGCATGCGACGTCGTTTAACACTTCTATTAAGTATATTATAATTTAAAACTATGAAATTGCAATTATAGTATTGACAAAATATATGAAATTGTCAAATGAAGGTTGATAACATGATCTGGATCTTTTCTGTTTCACATGACATTGTATTAGATAGTTTATATATAGTGTAGTGTTTGGGCCAAGTTTTGTGTAATATCTAATATGTGTTTAGCCTTCAAGCGTTATTGGGCCAGCCCATAATATAATAGCCCAAGAGCCTGTCACATGTGTATATATAGAAAAACTCAAGAAGGAAGAAAAAAATGGGATAATGATCCCTGCTGTGTGCTCAGGGAAAATTACCTGCTGCTAGTGTAACTCAGGGACCATTTGTGTACATTAGAGATGTTATCAGGGACCAAATGTGTAAATTAATGACATTTTTTGCATTGTACAGCACGGACTTATTTGTTGTTTGCTGCAGGGATGTTATCCCCTACTTTTTTTTTATTGCAATGAGTATTACAAATGTATATTATGTTAATGATAATGATGATTGTAATTACCTCTTTATGTTTTTTTTTAATTTTGTTTTTATAATAAAAATGCGAAAGAAAAAGTGTGAAACAAAATATAAAAAATTTGACAAATTAAAAGTATTAAATTGATAAAAAAAAAATATAGAAAAATTCTTTTTCCCTTTTTTGAGGGTTTTATATATATTGTTGCCTTTAAAAAAAATACAAAAAAAAATTCGATTAAAAACTGTGTTGTTTTTTAAACATGGAAGTAAATGGATACTTGTCGGGTACCAATAAGAGAGGCTAGTAGGGGTGTTTATGATCCGAAAATCGGATCGGACCGAAACCGACTTTCTCCAAAACATTGGACTGAAGATCGGACCGAAATGGTCCGGTCCGGTCCAGTCCAACAAGGCATAATTGCCGGTTTTTTCGTAAAACTAAACCGGATCAAATCGGACCGACCAGACCGGGAATAAGGAAAAAAAATAAACCGGACCGAAATAAATTTGATCCGATCGAATTTGGGCCACTTCCTCGGTCCTGTCCAATCCATTGTCCCTTTTGCTCACCCCTAGAAGCTAGTAAGTAGTAATAATAATTAGGGGTGTGCACGGTTCTGTTTGGTTCGGTTTTTGGCTAAAACCGAAACCGAACCGAAATATTCGGTTTTTATAAAACCAAAAACCGAAACCGCTCGGTTTTTGGTGGTTCGGTTTCTCGGTTTTTGCAGTTCGGTTTTTCGTTTTTTTCGGTTTCAAACCGTTTAAATTTGGTTTTTGCTAATTTATATTAATAAACTTGTTTTACGCAGAAAATTGGTTATTTTTTTAATTTTTTTGTCAATATAAGCCTAATAATTTTTACATAAATTTTTACAATTATACACATATAAATGAGAGACACACACATGCATGTGAAAATAAAAAAGTTCGGTTGGGTTTTTTCGGTTTTCGGTTTTTTCGGTTTTTTCGGTTTCTTCTGCTCACGGCAGGAATTAGGAAAGAATAAATAAAAAGTAAAGGTAAAAATAGAAGAAAAAAAGTAGAATTAGTATTTGGCAACAGAAGTGAAGTGAAGTTGTTGTATTGTGAATGGAGAAATACGATGATGATGAAAGACATCAACAACAAGAAGAAGTAATGGACTCCAAACAAGATGAATGATTCACAGGAATAAAGAAGAATAAGAAGTGTAGACTATATGTATTGTTGATGACATTAAAAATAAGAAGAAGAAGAAGAAGAAGAAGAAAAAATATGTGATAGGAGGAGGAGGAGAAGAGAAAGTAAAAGGGCCTTGGTCTCCAGAAGAGGATTCTTTATTATCCAAATTAGTTTTTAATTTTGGCCCCAGGAATTGGACCCTTCTCGCTAAAGGCGTCTCTGGTCGCTCCGGTAAATCCTGTCGTCTCAGATGGTGTAATCAGCTCGACCCCAACCTCAAACGCAAACCCTTCACTCGTTAGTTCCCCTTTTTTCAAACATCAGTTAGCAGTTAGCAGTTAGCAGTTAGCAGTTAGCAGTTAGCAGTTAGCAGTTAGCAGTGCCAGTATAATTTATGAATGTGTTTGGTACCAATACCCGATAACTGGCAACTATCTATCTTTTTCTTCAACCCGGCCGATGCTTACATATCCGTCCCTTATAAAATTATCTCACTTTAAAACCTCAAGGCTTATCAACAGAGCTTAACATTACGTCTATATATGTTATACTAGCACCAAAAACTACCCATCAATTCCATTCTTCTTATTATACATCTCGCTAATTATCAACTCGTTTGCCCCATAAAGAGTAGGGTGTTTGGCTAAGCTTATGAGTTGGGCTTATGCTTATGTTATATAATGACTTATATATCGTAAGCTAATAAGCCCATATTGAGTGTTTGGATTAGCTTATATTTAATAAGTTGATAACTTCAAATGTTTGGTTTAGTTTAAAGTTGTAAATGACTATAAGAGACATGTGTTGAAAAATATTAATGTTAGATTAAGTATAATTGAGGGTAAATTTGTAATTTATAATGCAACATGTTATATAAGCCCAATCCTATTTAAAAAAGCCACACTTTTGTGGCTTATCAAAACCACCTTATATAAGCTCATAAGCTCACTCATATAAGCTTAGCCAAACACTTGGTTTTAGCTTATTTGACACATATAAGCTCATAAGCCCATCATATAAGCTTAACCAAACACCCCCATATTATTCAATTTTTGACTCGCTGCTTTTTAAGAAAAACAAAGTTAGACAAGGGTTAATGGAGTGGGAGTATGGTGACATACTTGTACAAATCTACACTCGTTAATTTTTTTCAGTTTCACCGTTTGACGCGTTATTGTTTTATGTCATTCACGTGTCAATGGGCAGAGTTAATAACTTACCAAGTTAATATCCAAACGAAAGACATAAAATAACTACCTATAGAAAATTCTAACATCACATGTATCAGTTGTTCGCAGTCAATACGAAATAACTGGCTTTTCTTATCGGTCACGCAGCTATGTAATTAAGTGATTATCGATGTTTTCACGGCTTCACATTATGACAACTCATCAGGAACAGCTAAACTTAAAGTATAGCATCACCCTTCTTATTTATGCATCTATCTTTTTCTTGAACCCGATGCTTAAATATGCGCACCTGAGTGTGCCATTTATAAAAAACATCACTTTACGGTTCCCCTAGGTCTCTAAAACCTCAAGGCTTATCAGGAGCTAGCGTACGGTTTACGGCTATATATGATTTTCTAGCAGCTAAAACTAGCCATCAAATTGCATTATTTAACTTACTGCTTTATATTCGTAGCTCAGCTTGGCAGCTGATACAACTACCAGCTTTATCATTAGTTACTTGGTTATCTTTCCTGAATCCTCCTATTAGGAACATTCGCATTCTTTCCTTTATCATTGAAGCAAGCTGATATAACTACCACCTCACAGGCTCTATTATTCCGATCCTGTTCTTATACTTGGTCTACTTGTGTTCTAAGTTTCTTTGTTTTTTCTTTTTCTGCCATCTTTGCTCTTGACCTGTTTTTTTGCTTTTGCGGCATTTAATCTTACTTCTATGAGCAACAACTGTCACATGTTACCATCTTGTATACTGTAATATTCAGTGCTTGCTGATTTACAATAAGTTGGGCGTATGTTATGCTTTTATTAAAATTACTTATTAGCATGTTCTTTAGGCTAAATCACAAACATAAGCATGTTATCCTATTACTGACAAATCCTTATCATATATATGGCAGATGAAGAAGAGCGTATTATTATCTCAGCTCATGCTATCCATGGTAATAAATGGGCAGCCATTGCTAGGCTGTTGCCAGGTAGAACCGATAATGCTATTAAGAACCACTGGAATTCAACCCTTAGGCGCCGATTCACCATCGGCTCTGGTAATAATACCATGGATAACGAGGCACCTACTGCTAGTATAGACAGATCAAAAGCATCATCCGAAGGAACTCTATCCTGTGGGGATGCCAATTGTTTAGATGGAGTAGATGTGACGAGTGACCATTATGCAGAAAATTCTCAGCTTAACAGTGATCCGCCTACCCTTTTTCGTCCTGAGGCTCGTGTTAGTGCATTTAACGCTTACAACTCCCCTGATAGCTCAGAAACACAAGGGACTTTGATTTTGTCCTCAAAAGCAGATTTTGGAATTAGTAAGTTATTTGAAGGTGAACGGTTGGTTCCTCATCGATGTGGCTATGGTTGCTGTGGCATGTCAACAATGTCAAACATCACAAAATCGTTACTAGGGCCTGAATTTGTGGATTATGCAGAGCCGCCTTGTTTTCCAACTCATGAATTAGCTGCGTTAGCCACGGATATAAGTAACATTGCTTGGCTTAGAAGCGGGTTAGAAAACAACAGCGTCAAACCCACAGACAATGTGATTCCTAAGGCCGATAATGACCATTTCGAGAATAACAATGTGCATTCCATGCCTGTCAGTTGGCAGCCTTCTACTGCACAACCTGCAAATGTTTGGAGCTTGGGGTAACAATGTAATTTGGTGTGTTTGTTAATCGCCTTCATATCTGAGATTAGCGAAAGTCGATAACTAGGTGTCGTTGGTAGTTAAGTAGTGAGAACCATGGATACTCATCAGGTGTTGTACTTTTCTTCAAGTAAATTATAATTGCTCTTGGTTGTCTTTATCATATAACTTGCATATGCTTATTACTGCTCATTGCCAATTTAGAAGCTTAATTTGGAAATTATAACAAGCCAAAAGGGCTCGACTTCGTAACAAAAGTGAAGTCGGTAATCTCTTGAATCGGTAAAAACAATTTGCTGTAAATATAGACCCTTTTCTGTAACTTTGTGCACATCAACATGTTTACTGACCGTAACACAATTTTGGACTGAGTCGCAGGTGATGAAGGGTGTTAGAAATGATTCTGTGAAAAGAACAGTAAAGGGTAAATACAAGAAAGAAAACATATCTATCATGTGGAATTGGGCCCAATACACACATGACTTAGGTTTTACACGCAAGCCTCAACTCACTTTACTAGTGCTTGTAAGGGTTTTTTTAACTTGACTCAGGGGCACAAGTTAAAGAGGCTTTCACAGCATGTGTGTCACTTTCTGAGTGACCAACACTCATTCAGTGGTTCTCATTTCATGCCTCACAATCACTGACGATTAATAAAATGTCACGCAAACGGTAGGACTCTCTTTAACCTATGCACTTAGGGCAAAAGTTAGAAAAATCCTAATTTCAATAAAGATGATTTGATGGTTTTATATATAGGAGAGTTTAAGAGTTAAACACTAGTCTTAGATAAAAGCTTTCTTGGTACAAGGAAATGTTGTTTTGCGACAAATTACTACAATATGAATTGTTGAAAGAAAGGTTTTAAAGATCGGGATCTTACTTATGATCGTTTTCGTCTTTACAAGATCGAGATCGGAGATCGGATCGGGATCTTAAGATCCTAGAAAAATGCTATTTTCTTAATAGTTTGTGTAATATTATACAAATCTACGAATTATTATATATCATAAACATAAAATTATGTGAACATTTCACATAAATGTTGTCTTAAGTTATACTTATGAAATGTTTAAGAAGATTAACATGTTGTTTTTTGAATTATACAAAACACAATCCATAAATTTATAGTTTTTTAGTTTGTGGTTCGAGAAAAGTAAGATCGGGTCGGATTACATTTTAAGATCTTATAATCCTATAAGATATTAAGCTTACAAAGATCCTATGTAAGATCCAGATCGTTTTTGCTTCGCAATATCGTAAGATCTTAACATCTTAACAACCATGTCATAAACATTTGTTCAACGATGCATTTCGAAAATATCCAAATGTATATGGCTATTTTGATTCCATTAATATGGTAGATTCATTCACTCAATAAAAATTCTAAATTAAATAACCTTCCTAAAGTAGAAACTCTCACTTCTTTAGAGCCCGGCTTAATACAAGCTAAGAAAACTTTTAAATTGGACAACTTTCCGAAAGTAGAAACTCACTCCCTTCTTTAGAGGCTTAATAAAAGCTAAAATGACTCTTGATAGACATATATAATGTTTATTGGCAAGATGTTTGTCTAATGGTCAATTTTATAACAACCTTTAGATTTACATAGTTTTCTCATTATAAAGATAGTCTCACCAATAGTTTAATTTATTTATAATTCGCAAAAACTCGTATGGTTTTTACTTATTACCTCTAGTCTATATGAGCACTTATTAAAGCTCAAAGATAAAGATATCACAAGTAGGGGCGAGTCGTGTTCGGGTTTACCTGTTTGGATTTGCGGATTGACGAGTTATTATAACCTTTACCAAACACGATTCATTTATTAATCGTGTCAATAAAACTCAATCTTAACCAAACCTCCATAACATGTGTAACCCATTTGTGACAAGTTTAACCTGTTTAAATAAATAGGTCAAAGGACGAATAAGGATGATGGTTTGTTGATTTACTAATATAAATGCAAAAATGATATAATGATCTAAAAAATAATAAACATAACATATAAATAACTAACTATTTTTGATGACGTACAATGGGTACACCAGGCCTTTGAGCCTGGGTTGTACTGTTACATTTGGGCCCCGGCCCAATCAAATAAATAAAAAGCATGATGGGCCGGAAATAAGCCCAGAACCACACTGGCACAGCCCGGATATAGCAGAACGGACGCGGATAAGTCACATGCGACTTCCGCAAGCCACTTATCGGTCAGCTAACATCCACGGAAGGGGATCCGCGTTCGTAGTCACGATTATAACGGTCCCTTGCCCGACAAGGGTCCCACTCCGGCCACTAACAATTACAAGCGAAATACTAGGAAACTCTAGTACTAGACTCCCCTATAATTAGGAGTCTTATCACACACCATAAGGTACATAATTTCTAACACCTTTTAACACAAATATATTCTCTGACAGCATGAATACTTACTCTTGGGCCAGAGTCCAATCGTGGGGTCCGTCCTCACGGTAAGGCTAACGGTTTTCTATCATTTGTGCAGGAAATCATCTCATTTACTTGCTCTAGTACAAGATCCAATCCACCAATAGCTTACCTGCCCGGCCCAGTAAGCGTTCCTGATCCATCTCATCCCCCACCACACATTTTGTACTAACAAGTTGGCGTCATCCGTGGGACCGCGAATACAACCGCGTTTCCTAAAATATTCATCATGAGCACTAACGAGCAAACTCCCCTTAGCCAACCTACGTCCGCCGTGACGAATACGCTAGGGAAGGAGCAAGTTCCGCAAGACTTGGGCAGGCCTGCCTCCGATGCAGCCCTACGAGAGTATTGCGATAGGAACTACCATCAGCTTTTACCAATCATAGCCGAAAAAGTGCACCAAGAGAAGGTGCAGCAAGAAAAGATCAAGGCAGTAAAAGCTCGTCTCAACTTCAAGGAGGCCTCACAACACTCCGAGTCAGGGACACCGAGAAGAAGAAGGGACCTTAAGAAAAGATTCGGATCTAGACATGTCCGCAGCATGTCCGGAAGCCCTGAACCAAGGCGCGGCCATTCTGAGTCACCAAGGAAAAGAGATCCGGGAAGAAAAAAGGTGTTCAAAAGGCTGGAGAAGGGTGTATTCCACAGGATCGGAGACATGGGGAAGAGTATACCCGCATACTCGAACGATTCAAGGCGTCGGTCATACCACAATAGCCGCAGAGACACTAAAAGCTGTTACCAGAGTTCTCGCTCAAGAGAAACAAAATTTGCTTCTGAAAAACATCATAACAAAAGAGCATCCTCATGAAGGATGGAAGCGCTGTCAGAAAGTGAAGGTAGTGCAGGAAGACATTAGAAGTCAGAGCCAAAGAGGCAAAAGTCGAGTATTAAAGACGATCTGTCCCAGCCATTGGTATGTGAAAAAACAGATCCTTTCACTCCTCGAATCTATTACTTTGACTTTCTAAAAACCCGAATGCCTAGTCACATCAAGACATACGACGGAAGTGAAGATCCAGAAGATCACCTAAAAATCTTCCAGGTTGTCGCTAAGACGGAACGCTAGGCAATTCCAACGTGGTGTCATATGTTCAATTCCACACTTACTGGAAACGCAAGAGTGTGGTTTGATGACCTTCCTCAGGAATCCATTGATAGTTATTATGACTTAAAGAAATCATTCCTGGAGAACTACCTCCAGCAGAAAAAATGCATCAAAGATCCGGTTGAAATTCAAAACATCAAGCAGAGAGATAGAGAATCCACGGAAGAGTTTGTGCGGAGGTACAAGCTCGAATGCAGGGATGTGAAGGGAGATCCAGAATGCATGAAAATCTCAAGATTTATGCACGGAATTACCAACCCCGAATTAATCAAATGTTCACATGATAAAATCCCAAAGTCAGTAGATGAAATGATGAGGGTGACCACAGCATTCCTCAGAGGTGAGGTGGCGGCCTCTAATCGCGAACCAAAGAAGTCATTTCCATCGTAGAAACAGCAAGAAACGGAACAGAAGCAAAACTTCAAGAATGGAGGCTTCCAAACCCAACAAAGGCCGGAGCAAAAATAGGACAGTTTCACTCTCCTCACAAAAACACCAAAAGAAATTTTGGCTTTAGACAAAGGAAAGTTCAAGCCTCCTCCGTCAATGACAACCCCGGTAGAAAAAAGGAACGCTAGAAAATTCTGTGAGTTCCATGGGGAAGTAGTTCACACCACCGACGAGTGCATGCACCTAAAAAGGCAAATTGAGGAAATGCTTAAAGCCGGAAAGCTATCACATTTAATCAAAGAACTGAAGCAAAGCAATGGGAAAGACCAATCAAAGGCAGCAAAAAAGGGGAAAACCTCAAGAAATGACAAGCCGTTGGCAATACTGATGGGGCGACCATGGCAGAGGGTAGCCAAACAAAGGATTACCTAAACTTTCTCTCCGGAGTCAGTGATCTCTTTTCCGACCTTAGGGGAGGAGGATGGGACGGAGGGTCCTATGATTATTGAGGCTGAGATGGGAGGACATTTCGTTCACCGCATGTATGTGGACAGAGGCTCCTCTTCAAAAATCTTGTATGAACACTACTTCAATAGATTCCGCCTAGAGGTCAGAAGCCAGATGGTCCCTGCAACCACACCACTGGTTGGATTTAGTGGAGAAATAATATGACCGCTGGGGCAAATATCGCTGCTTGTGAAAATAGGTGATGAGGAACACTCAACTTCCGCATGGATGAATTTCATAGTTGTAAGGTCACCATCCACATACAACGGAATCATGGGAAGACCAGGAGTAAGGAGAATCCAGGCAGTTCCGTCTACAGCTCACGAAATGTTGAAATTCCCAGTGACAGGCGGAACGATCACATTACGAAGTAGCAGGATTATTCCACTATAGTGCACAATGGTCTTAGGACCAGGAACGCAGCAGCCCGTAATCGACCAAGTCACAGAAGAAAGAATTCAAGTAGCAATTCACCAAGAGTATCCGGAACAAACTATAGCAATAGGCTCTACCTTAACAGAAGAAGGGCGGAAGGACCTGTGCGGTCTGCTAAGACGCAACCTTGATATATTCGCCTGGAAGCCAGCAGATATGACTGGAGTTTCGCGTCACATAGCAGAGCACAGGCTAAATATTCTTGAAGGATGTCTACCCGTTAGACAAAAGAAAAGGGGGCAAGCACCTGAGAGAAATAAGGAAATCTACAAAGAAGTGGAAAAGCTGGTGGACGTTGGCATCATGAAAGAAATCCATTATCACAGTTGGCTGTCAAACCCAGTAATGGTAAAAAAGCATGACGGCAGCTGGAGAATGTGTGTGGATTTCAAGGACTTGAACAAAGCGTGCCCCAAAGATGGCTATCCGCTACCGGAAATAGACTGGAATGTAGAGTCCCTCTGTGGGTACCCTTTTAAATGTTTTTTGGACGCATACAAAGGATACCATCAAATAAAAATGGCAAAGGAGTATGAGGAAAAGACAGCATTCATCACAAGCCAAGGAATATTTTGTTACTCAAAAATGCCGTTCGGATTAAAAAATGCTGGAGCAACTTATCAACGTCTGGTGGATAAAGCTTCCCAAAAACAAATTGGCCGGAACTTGGAAGTATACGTGGACGACCTAGTCATTAAAAGCCGCACAGATCAAGAAGTAATCAGAGATGTGGAAGAAACATTCAAAACCCTCAGAGAGATAAACATGAAGTTAAATCCCAAAAAATGCACCTTTGGGATGAGAGAAGGCATGTTTCTAGGGTACAAAGTAAATGTTGACGGATTAAAGGTATGTCTGGACAAAGTAGAAGCGGTTCTCAATCTGTCATCTCCAAAGTGTTTAAAGGACGTGCAAAGACTGAATGGAAAGTTGGCAAGCCTCAACAGATTTCTGTCTAAATCAGCCAAAAAATCATTACCATTCTTTAAAACTCTGAAGAAATGCACAAATAAAAGTGACTTCCAATGGACTGAGGAAGCGGAAAAGTCATTCAAGCAAATGAAAAAATTAATAGCGGAGTTGCCTACGTTAAGCGCACCGAAAGAAAAAGAGGAATTAATCATCTACCTGGCGGCTGCAAAGGAAGCTATCAGCGCAGTCTTAATGACGAAAAGGGACGGGAAACAAGTGCCCATCTACTTCGTCAGTCGTGCATTACAAGGTCCGGAAATCAATTACACTCCAATGGAGAAGTTGATACTTTCTCTCGTAAGTGCTAGCAAGCGACTAAAAAGATATTTCCAGGTACACACAATCATTGTGATCATGGACCAACAACAGATACTGTCAAATCTAGAGGTTACAGGAAGACTGCTCAAATGGAGTTTCGAACTAGAAGAACATGACATTTACTATAGACAAAGAACGTCAGTTAAGGGACAAATTCTAGCGGACTTCATAGCGGAGCATCCGAAAGACGACCCCTCGGATACACCCATGGAGGACAAAAAAGAGCTCTTGGATCCATGGATATTATTCACAGACGGATCATCATGCATAGATGGATCTGGAGCCGGCCTAATACTTACGAATCCAGAAGGAATGGAATTCACATATGCTTTAAGGTTCAGGTTCAACGCTACCAACAACGAAGCAGAATATGAAGCCTTAATAGTCGGCCTCAGGATAGCGGAGCAAATGGGTGTAAAAAATCTTCAAGCAAATGTAGATTCACGGCTTGTGGCTAATCAAGTAAACGGAACTTACATAGCAAAAGAGCCATGCATGATCCAATACTTGGAGAAGGTTAGAACCATTACCAGCACTTTCAAGGAATTCTCTATTAAACAAGTACCTAGAGGAGAGAACAAAAAAGCAGACGCGCTAAGAAAAATGGCATCTACCAGTTTCGCCCACTTGAGCAAACAAGTACTTGTAGAGGAGCTCAAAGAAAAATCAATAGATGAAAAGGAAGTACTAGCGGTAGTAGAAGAAGAAGGACGCACATGAATGACTCTAATCTACGAGTACATCACGGAAGAAATTCTTCCAGAAGAAAAGAGGAAGGCAAGAGCCATACGCCGCAAGGCAGGTAGATACGTCGTGACAAATGGAATCTTGTAGAAAAAGTCTTTCCTCAGGCCATGGCTACGGTGTGTTGGGCCGCTACAAGCAAACTATGTTTTAAGAGAAATTCATGAGGGGTCATGCAATATGCACGCCGGTCCAAGATCCGTGGTAATGAAAGCTCTAAGATCAGGATATTGCTGGCCAACTATGCACGCAGACGCCAGAAGATTGATAAGGGAATGCAACAGCTATCAAGTTTACCGCCCCGTGCCAAGGAGCCTACAGCAGAACTTAATCCCCATCACATCTCCATGGCTATTTTACAAATGGGGGATTGACATAGCCGGACCTTGTTAGGTTCATAAAAAGTGTCGATTATGTGGTTTAGTTATATTTAGTCATTTGTCTTTATTTTGTTTAGAATAAAGTAGTTTGTAATAAGGTATATTATGCTAAAAGTAAGAAATAGCATAATTGCCAAAGAATAGGGACTAGAAGTGAAACATTAGAAAAATAAAAGAAGGGAAGCTTCCTTCCTTTTCCTATAAATACCCCTTCTAATCATCATTAGAAGGTGATGCCTTGTAATAAACTTATCCTTTTTCCCTCCATTTTAATAACATTTGAAATTTGAATACTTGCCATCCTCTACTATTCTCTCCAAGCTTTCATGGTTAATTATGTATGATTCAAGATAAACAAGACCTATCAAGTGGTATCATACGCCATTAGAGAATTACAGTGATTCGATTTGTGAGTTTTTTACAAGTTCAAGAATCTCAAGATGAAATTCGGTGAATTCTGTTGAGATTGTTGAGCTTTTGACTTGTGTTTTGGTAGCTATTTCAAGTATTTGATCGTTATCGAGTGTTCTACTGGATTTGACGTGACGTATTCTTATGGAGTTTACATTTTCAATAGCGTCTTAGCATTCTCGAAAGTAGTTGTTGAAATCTCAGATCATTTTCAGTAGCGTTTTAGTATTTCTATTAGCTTAATTTCGGTAGAACAAGTGTTGTAATAGATATATACGTTTTTTCGGTTCTATCGAAAACGTATATTAGGAGTTTATTGATAAAACTCGGTTGCCTATCGAGTTTTATATGTTTTCACACATTTTCGGTTTTATCAAAATGTGTGAATAAGGATTTACTAGTTTTACTCTCGGAAATAAGCTTACAAAGTGTTAAAACATCACAAATTCATGGTTTTATCGTGAATTGGGATTTTTGAAAACTAATTCGTCAATTTTTAAAATTCGGAAATCAAATTCGGTTCTATCAAATTTGATATTATATGTGTTTTGGATTATTCAGTCATTTCAAAATTCGGTTTTATCGAGTTTGTGGTGATTGATAATTCTTAATCAATGAATTTTTCAAAACTCGGTTCTATCGAGTTTGATATAATCGATTTCTGGTTCATATCATTTCCGAGTTTAATACGTTTTAAGAGTACCGAGTTTGTTAGTATTCTTTGTCCGAGTTTTAGTTCTGTCCGAGAAGTGTACCGAGTTTCAAACTACTTGTTATTCGAGAACAGTGTTGT
>BQNB010143941.1:2714-16923 GCA_026074375.1 Tanacetum coccineum | reverse complement strand
ATGGGTGATATATGTCGCATAATGTGAAAATTTGTCGCTTTGTCACTACCTCAGTTGACACATTTAAGGGAGAACATAGAGAATGAATAAGTAGTTGAAGTCATAATTTATAAAGTTAAAATTGCAACACATAAGAGTAAAAAAAATAAATAAAAACTGTAAGGATCGAACACAGGTTGCCTTGCTTAATGGTAAAGGAATTTTGTATTTTTCACCAGCTAAGCTACTCGTCTTTTTAAACTCACTTGAGTACGTTATTGATATTTTAATTCAATGACTTTTTCATTTTTATAAGGAAAGTGAACCCAAAACCTTTAGTGGCTCTTAATTGGGAGAGTCATTAACACTTCCCTCTCCTCTTTAAGAGACTAATTAAGGGGTGTTTTTTTTTTCACTTAATGAGTGGGTCCAACCCTTAATGACTCATTGGGGAGCTCATTAAAACTAGAGTCTCCCCAATAAGTGGCTAATTATGACATTTTTTTGTTATCACTTAATTTAGTAAACACCCCTGGCATGTCCTTTAAAAAGGAGACGAAACAATAGTTTTTATTTTAATATTAGAGTAATTCTTTTGTCTAACAATTCATGATTAAATTGAATACATGTATTTTTTTTAAAAGTTAATTACGTAAAATTAGATGTTTCAAAATATATATTAAACTTTCTTAAATGTTCACTTATCAAACGTGATTCCAATCTGACGTTGATCATAACGGTACAAATTTATGACGTGACATGTATTTGTTAGATGACGTGGATTTTGAAGGTAAAAAACAGGTTTCTATTGATATCAACCCAAACAAACAAAGTTTGATTGATATTATGATATTTTATAGAGTTCATATCTTAGAGGGCTCGGTACAATGGGCTAATGGCTTGGCGCCATACCACCAGCCAACACAGCGGCGCGAGACACCATACCATACCGTGGCAGAGAGGTAGGTTTGTGTGCTCAAGCGTGGATATTCCAACTTACTTTATTTATTTAGTTAGCTGGGGTATTATATGGATTAATGACACCACTTTAACATGGACACTTTCGTTTTACGAGGGGGGGGCTGTGTTATGGTGCAATGTGATAAACCCGGTGGGTGGTATGCCATGAGAAAAAGTGATGAGATGACACCCTTTTTTCACATGGCATCACATCCACGACTTGACTGTACCCACTGCTTTTATAATGAGACATTTCAGAAAATTACTTGGTATTAAAAGCCATTAAACCTTTAAAAAAAATGCAAAGTTGTTGTATCAAGTGTTCTCGTCTATACTTTTTGGCTCATGCAACGATTTATCCATCTTTCGATTTATGAGATGTTTTTGTGCTAGTCGTTTTTGGTTTTGAATAAACTGTGGAAATGAGGTCAGACTGGGGTGGTTCCACTTGTTGGCAACACGATTTGTAATCTCAAGTTTTATAACTCATTAAACCATATAGCGAATACTTGGTTATATGACCTCAATAAGTTGGATTAGGTTGGTTATCACTTCGCCATCCGGAAAAACAGAGGTAAATTGGTTCGATCCTCAATCTTTACGGATGGTACTCTATATCTACATTTGGTGAACCGGGGAAGGGAAGGAAGCGTGATCTCTAATTTATGTAGGGGTATAACTGTCTAAGTCGTAATTCTCTCCCATTACACCGTGCAACGGGCTATTGGGACCCATTAACCCGGGGGGTAAAAGAGGTTGGTATTGGTGTTTGATCTTACCACGGTTGTTGCGATAAAAAATACCCCTTGTATTATGACTAAAAGTTTTCATATCTCTAAGGTCAAATGTGCGTTTCCAAAGGCCCGCGAGTTCGCATCTCAGGGACAAAATATTATTTACAGTGTTTGTAACATTATTTCTTTAATGCATTGTTATTTTTTTTATAAGTGATAGCGTGGATGTAATAAACTACGTATGAAAATTTTGATGCATTCTGAATGCACTTATATGTTACATATAACATGTTAACAAGTACTCTTGTTAACCTATATGGTCAAAAGAAACACATTGCAACTTTTTAACATTAATCCTAGTATAAACCAACCATGCATAAACTTTATGAATGTAATTGGATACCAAGGAAAATACCAACACAATGCTCTTAAGTCTTTTCTGGATAGATAACTCTTTTGAATTTTGTTTAGACTTAAATGTGAACACCCACCATGACCCAACTACCCCATAGAAACATAAATATCAAACACTTAATTGATTGTCTTTTTATTTGCCACTCTAGTGTAACATTTCATTAAAGATTCTGAGAAATTTTATATATGTGTGTCTTGTATGTTGTTTGCTTCATTATTATTAAGTCGAAGAAGCATGACTCAAATATTATGCATCTGTAGAAAAGCAAAGCAAAAGCTAAATATATACATCTCTTTATTTGCTGAAGTTACCTTTTAAAAGAAAGTGTGTTTTTGGCGTCTCATATTCCCCGAAAGGATGCTATTTTCGACAATATTATTTTACGCTCTTTTTATTGGTGTGTAGCTAGATGTAATAGAACTTTGAATTGGGTTAGTTGGCTTCAACACCCTTTTTTGATTCATTTGTAATTTACTAGCTCCTTGCTAGTGGTTCTAATAAAGTCGCCGTTAAAAAAAAAAGTTAATAAAAATATTTGTGTTCTTGAGTTGAAGGAAAAGAAAGGAAAAAGGTTGATTTAATTACAATTATACCCATGTTTTAGAGGTTTCAAGTTAAAAAAGCAAAGACAATTATGTCTTTTAACATGTAAAAGGTTACTTTCTTCCCTTTCCTCTCATTTTTGGGAAGAAAATTTTAGCTAAAAATTTCCTTTCATTTTACTTCTTTTCCTTTCTTAAAAAAACCTCAAAAACACAAATTTACTTAAGTTTTCTTTCTTTTCTTGTCTTTTCCCTTCAAAATTGAACTCGAGAATACAGTGTAAGTGTGGAAGCAACTAAATGTGCATACACATAACCCCTTTTGTGTTAATTTGTTAGTTTAATATAATTGATTATGCAGCTATGTCTTTATGTTTGTGCATACGCATATTGATTAAAAACATCTCCATCATTTGTGATATACCCGTGCATGTATTAACATTTAATTTTTCATGGGTACAGAATCTTTTCACCGACGATAAAGGTGTGGCTACATTGTGGATACTAACGCAAGATTGGCAAGTTCTTTTACTTTATTTTGAGGTGCTTAAAAAAGGTTTTATTTTATATACACAAGGATTATTTATTACATTAGAATGTCACTAAACGTAAACGTCCTGCATCCCAAGTCGACAAACCAGGTACGCACTTTGCCTTTTTTCATTCTTGATGCTATAAAACAACAACTTGGAATTTATTAACTTGCTCCTTTTTATAGGTTCCACACAGCTTGAAATTCCAAGTCCTTTATACATGTTCATTTAGCAAACACTTGACCTCGAGAAGCAGCTGCGGACGAGTAATACGCCAGAGGATTTGAGATCGAAATTGGAGGATGTTAACCTCATCATTGCCGATTTTACCCAATCCTACATTCTATCTGAATTTTTGCCATCTGATTGGAAATAGTATGCTCCATGCCTTTTTATTCATACTTCAACTTTATAAAACAAACTTATAAGACCTTCACTTACCCTTATTTATTTTAATAAACTGTTGCTAGAGACAAGTTCAAGAGGTTTCAAATGTTTGTTGTTTATGCAAGTTCCTATTGCACCATAAAATGGGTATGTCTGTCTCTCTTGTGTATATTATTTTACGTGTATGAGTCAACACATTGATGGTAACTTGGTAAGTTTTTCTCTTTCAGTGAACCCATGTATTCAATACGTTCAGTTGGATGAATGCGGGATGAAAGCCTGGCTGAAGTTGAAAGAGAAGGACGCAACGACTAAAATTGTATGTATAAGATTCTCATGTCTCTCTCTCTTTAAGCTTCATCTATGTACTAATGTACACCTACATCTACGGTTCTGCAGACACGTATACATAAACGTATTTCATGCATGTGGCAGACTGCACATGATGGCATAATGTATCCGATTGATAAGAAAATAATAACCCGGCTCAGCAAAGGGCTTGCTCTCTTTTGCTTTATTGGTGATTTTGCTGTCGAGGCCTTCAACAAGTCATATCAGATGGTATGATTACATTCCACCTGCTTTCCACTTTTGAGATTGTTTCTGTCGTTAACCTTTTTTTCTTTTAAACACATTTTATGTTGTCAGTATGTTAACAAGGACAAAAATGAGAACATTCAATCGGCTCAATTCGTGAAATGCTATTACCATAAACTACGTGTTCCTACAAACAACACGTTGAAATTTATAGACACACATGCTCGCTAAAAAATGTAATCCCAAACACCCCTAAATAAATTTTTAAAGCTGATAATACATTTTTGTGTATACACATGTTGCATTCAGGAGGGACAAACTATCCTGTGGCACTAGACAGGCAAGACGGGGTGACAGCAAAGCTGAAAACAGCAAACCCGAGCCTTGATACTATCAGGTAGCATTGTTTAATTTTGAGCTTGAAAATAATGATGTGTATCTATATTATCAAGTAATCGCAATGCATTTTGTTCAATTTCAGGAGTCTATACCTAAAAAAATATTTTCTACTCATTTTTAAAACTTATACACGTTTCACACACATTTTTTACACGTTTTTATTCACGTATTTTTATACACACATTTTTATACATAGATTTTTATACATATTTTTCTACATGATTTTATCCACGGTTTTATACACACATTTTTATAGACACGTTTTTTACACATATTTTTAATACACGTTTTTACACACAATTTTATCCACGCTTTTTTAAAAAGTGCATAATAATGTGTTTGTAAAAACGTGTATAAAAATGTATGTATAAAATCGTGGATAAAAGCATGCAGAAAAACGTGTATAGAAATGTGTGTATAAAAACGTGTATAAAAATATGTGTATAAAAACGTGTATAAAACTATGTATAAAAACATGTAAAAAATGTGTGTATAAAATCGTGTAAAAAATGTGTGTATAAAACGTGTATAAGTTTTAAAAATCAGAAAATATTTTTTTTAACAAAATCATATAAAGGACTAACGATGCAATAATAAAATAACGGTCATTAGAAATGTAACATGCAAACCTGTTAATTGTCTAACATTGCAACAAAAAAAAGACCGATACCTTAAATTGAAAAAAAAGATGGGTATCTTTAATTGACGTTGGACCTAAGATTGATACATTTTTTATAACACCCGTGTTTTTCAGGTCATATTTCGATCTCCATTAATTCATCTTTCCTTTTAATCAATGGGTTTGCCTAATTATGTCCGTCATTAGTCATTTATTTTATATTCCTCGTCAAGAAAATTTCATGACTTCATTCATCTTACCCTATCGAAAATAAAAACCCTTTTAAAACAAACTACACCAACATTTTAACTTTACAAATTAAGAAACTAAATAAAACTAGATAAAAACTTTTGGAAATCCAAAAAGATAGTGATATTCGGCTGAGTAAAAAGAAAGACAAGTATCTCATCCTAAATTTAACCCTTCTACCCATTGGATAAAAGCCCAAATCTCTCTTTAACAAAAAACCCACAATAACCCGTGACATCTAGCAAAGCTATAATCTTTTTGTTTCCTCACATCATAACCCACATTAAAAACTTTTTAATATCCTAGTATCAAAGTATCTTTCCCATATGGTTTACACATACTTGTGAACTCTTTCCATGACTAGTCTCATTCTGCCACTCCATATTCTGGTTATAAAATCTTAGACCGATATGGTTTCTTCACAAGAAACCCTCCAAACCACAAACACAACTCTCATAATCTCCTCCCACGCTTATGGTTTGTCCTAGGTTCAACAACATCAAACACACCTTCATTCAAAATACACGAATATCTAAAAGTCCTAGAAACCCTAATCTTAAGAAACCCTAATTTAGTTTCTTTGGGGTTCGTCCTTCTTGCAAGCCTCCTACACGTTCAACTTTAAGCATTGTGAGCTATTACTTCTCATCACCTATCTTATTATATGTATACAATCTATGTCCGTCAATTGTTGTGCTGAACAACTTGTTTTATATGTTTAAGCCGTGAGCTAAATAATCTAAAAAACCTTTTATAACTCCTAATAACACAAATAAAATAGTATCACTTCATAATGTTGTATGTAACTAATAAATGTTTGAGCCATGGTTATATCAAGGATAAACGTAGTTTATAATAAGGTCAGCCATTGTGGCTTGCACTCGTTACTTGTTTTGAAACAATATGGCATAGGTGCGTTAGAATATTGTGAACACATCCCATTCGTGTAGTCAACCTTATGTACATTGTTCAACCCCTAGAAGTAAATACTAAAATCGAAACTTAGTTAGTACTTGTAAAGGGCCTTTAAGGGTTTATTTTGCCCCTGGAATCTCTAGGTTTCGTCAAGTAGAGACAGAGTTAGAAAGCCTCAAAAGTGAGGAACAAACCAGAAGCCGCAATCGTACACTACTTTTAAACAACCATCGTAAGGGGAAAGATCGATTTTAGGTTGTGATTCGACTCAATTAAACCAAGGGATAAGGCCAGCTCTTAGGGGATTTTTTTAGTTAACATGGTGAGCTTTATTTAAAAATTCGAATCATCTAAAATGGTTGAGAAATGAATTAGTTGTGAAGTCTCAAAGTTGCGTGCAAAAACTGCCACATTTAAACCCTTTTTGAATATCAAGTCCACACGAATGGCCATTCTTCCACGATTATTGTGACCTTTGTATCTGACACACGGAAAATGGAGTCAAACTAAGACACCTATTTTACTTAAAGCCGGATGTTTTCACCTAATAAGCTAGATCAAACGCAACCCACTTTTAGCTTAGAAATCAATCACAAATGTCTCAGTGCCAAGATTGGCTCTTCCTTTACACATGTGAGCCACATTTACGAATGCACCTTGTGTGCAACAGCCATGGCTAATTTTGCGAGGTAACTCCTACTTCTATCGACCTACTTTCGCCAACGCACACTCCAACCTTTTGCCACCTCTTTGACCAAGTTAATGACCCTAACCCCCTAAACTAATAAAAGCCGATCATAGACCAACCAACCTAGTTCGTAAAGGTGCTTTTGTCTTGCCCTAAGGTTAAGTAACGAAGTCATAATAAAAGACTAAAAACCTGTCCTCACAAATCAGCACGCGCTGATTTGCAACTTAATAATTTTTCTAAGTCTGGAAGATAACCATCGCGACCTACACATGTTTAGTCTAAATTTTAACACATTAAACGACCAAATTAGACAAAGTTCACTTAACAACTATTGTAGGCGATCCAGTTGAGATTACAAATATGTTTTTACTTTTCAATGTCGTCAACTAACGAACCCAGAATCTAATTGTAAAACCCTACGACATTTCATAATAAAACTTAGTAATATATATGTTTAACTCGAATAGTAAACGTCAATATTTCATCTAATTGTTTAACGTACTTAGAGACCAAACCAAGGGCTGACCTAAACTAATAATTTAAAGTATGTACAACCTAGTTTCTTAAATGTCCGAAGTCGTAAATTATATACTTATGGTTTGACCACGTTGACCCGATAAAGTTGATCATTTTAATCAAGAAACTACTTTCAATTATCATTATTTTAAATAAAGATCAAGCACACACTAGGGACAAGATTGCAAGTATTTATATTATTATTTTTCCGTTTAGTGAATATGTATTATTTATTCATAGGTTATGGATAAAGCCTTTTGCATCATTTTTTGTGCTACTACTTTGCTCCTACGTTATCATTACTTAATGTGAGTTCATAGCCCCATGTTTTACTATATCAATGATTTACAACTTTTGGGGTGAGAAACATGCTTTGTTTTTACAAATTGGATGTAAGTGTACATTTTACCATGATTACGTGTTTGCCTAAGTAGCGATAACCCTTTGAGCCCATTATCATGAACTGTCAATTACTTTGTGTGAGCGCGAATGTTATAAATAGATCTATTAGGGTTGACATCCCCATCCGGGTGAGTAGCTCTCACTGGTGTCACGGAGTGAACCAACGGATGTATACCATGTCGGATTCGGATGTTGCGGGTTAAAACATCATCACGGGCAATGTGGCAATATTTATATTGCATTCATACATGTCGAGCTTCGGTGTCATGAGCTTAGGGAAACGTAATTACATTTGTGATGTTTGCATATGTTGCATTATCATACACTTGAAATCTTACGGTCCTACATTTCATTTACATAAACCTATGAATTCACCAACTTTATGTTGACATTTTAAGCATGTTTTTCTCAGGTCAATGATGCACGAGGTGCACAAGATACATTGGGATAGTCTTTTGGGTGTCATGCATAAAGATTTGGAGTCATTATATTTTGGGACGATTGTTATGATCTAGAATCTTTATTTTAAATGTTGAACTATTTAAGCCTTCGTGCTTTGTATCAAACAATTTCAATAAATCCAATGTATCGTATTTTAAACGACTCTTTTTAAGGTCGTTCTCATATCTTGTGCTATTGATCTGTAATGTAACGCTCCCGGATACACATTATTCCGCTGCGACCCAATTTGGGGGTGTTACAGAATGGTATCAGAGCCAAGGTTATAGAGAACCAGGTCAAATGTTTTTACTTGGACTATAACCGTTTTCAAACATTGCATCATAAAAAGGGATTTTTATGGGACATTCATTCATACATTACTAGTTGCATTAGTTAGGTATACTAGATGCTGCATGATTCACATACGTGTTTATAATATATTAAGTATATTATTACGGGTCTTATATATGTACTAATGTAAACTCTGTTTGAGTGTTACAGATTCAGTCATGTCTTCGGCATCATCTACGGTTACCTACACATCCGTCGATACCGATTCTGAGCCAGGGAGGGCATTCTGGCCAGCTGATGAGGAGCTATCCGATGGAGGTTCCCCCCGAGTCATCGTATACGGATACGATGGACTTCCTATTCAGCCAGTAGCCCCACCCTCACCGGACTACATACCAGGCCCAGAGGATCCACAGGCTCCACAAGTTCCACAGGACGAGGACGAGCGTGAGCCTATGTTCGTACAGGCACATGATCCTGACTACGTGCCAGAGCCTATATACCCTGAGTATATACCATTAGAGGATGAGCATGTGTACCCAGCTGAGGAGCAGCCATTACCTCCTGTTGATTCACCTACTGCCCTTTCTCCAGGGTACGTGGCTGACTCCGATCCAGAGGAGGATCCGGAAGAGGACTCTGAGGAGGAGCATGTTGATTATCCTGCGGATGGAGGGGATGATGATGATGATGATGATGACACTGATGATGAGGATGAGGAGCCCTTCAAGGAGGAAGAGGAGCACCTAGCTCTGGCCGACCCTTTTGATGTACCTGTTGTTAACCATGTTCCTTCAGCAGAGGATACAAAGGCACTTGAGCCTGATGAGCCCGTACCTACACCACCATCACCCCCAGCATATCGTACCACTGCTAGGATATCTATCCGACCAGAGGCACCTATACTATTGCCACCTGAGGAGGAGGTCGAGAGACTCCTTGCCTTACCTACACCACCACCATCACCACTCATCTCATTATCACCACCCACTACAAAGGAACGCCTTGCTCGGTGTTTAGCTGCACCCGCACTTCCATCATCACCACTTCCTAGATTACCTCACCTATATGGTAGCCCTAACCATGTGCGTGCACCCCCAGGCTTTAGAGCTACCATGGGTAGATTGAGAGCCTCATCACCATTACCACCACCCGTACCCACATCATTACTACTACCATCACCTCCACTACCACCTCTACCATCCTCACTACTACCACCACTACCAGACTCATTATTCATACCACCAGTCGACCGCAGGGAGGATATTCCCGAGGCCGAACTACCACCTTGTAAAAGGTTATGTCTTACTACACCCGCATCGAGATATAAGGCGGGGGAGAGTTTGACTGTTGTCCCTAGACCTACTGGAGGTCATAGGGTAGATTATAGGTTTATCAGTACTATGGAGGCCGAAGCCAGATGACAGAGAGCCGAGGCAGTCGGCTATGGGATCAGAGATACTTGGGTAGACCTGAGAGAGACTGCCGAGGAGGTTGCACCAGTGACACCTCGGGGGGTCAAACACTTAGGGTGGTTGAGCTTGCTGCAATTCGGGAGCAGGACAACCCAGGAACATCAACTGCTGTGATTGGGAGGATACCATGATCGACAGGATCGATCATCAAACGGTTGCGGCACTAAAAACAAACATCAATTGGTCGATGATTCGGCAGTACCATTTGAGACTGCCCGGGACTCTGGGATCAGGGAGGCTCTAGTCTTCTTTAGAGGCTTGGGCACACTCAATGGGACTTAGTTCAGCTGTCCATTATGAGCTTCAGGGATACATGACCCATGCTTAGATGCAGGATCACCGTATCGATGCGCAGGATTCATTGATAGCGACTCTAACCGCACAGGTTTCATCACAGCAGGGACATTTGGCGATGGCTCTAAGCGAGATCCGAGCACTTCAGGCTAGAGATCAGGCTTGTGCGAATGCTCCCGAGGGCACTGGTAGTAGTACCTAGGTTTACTTTCATGTTCATAGCTATCATTTGTAGCCGGCTAAGTATTATGGGTTTTATTCCTAGCTAGCACGGCAGTAGGACTTGTATTTTCATTTCTTGTATTAAACAATCATGTATGTTTTCCAGTTATATATGATGTGTTGTATTATGTCATGTCGATCTCAATTCTGTTATGTGTTGTGATCCTAGTCATGTTATATAATCACTGTGTGATGTGATATTATTATATATATAATGTGTTGTATTATGTTATGTCGATCTCAATTTTGTTATGTGTTGTGATCCCAGTCATTATATATAATCATTGTGTGATGTGATCTTGTTATATATATGTTGTACCCATGTCCTGTTGTGAGGTTTATGAAAACTCACGTGTTTTATATTGTTGTGATTTAGCACAATATGCCACCAATGAGATCCTCTGCTACTGCAAGGGCTGCTGCTGCTGCAAGGGCTGCTGTTGTTGCTGCCCCTATGACAGCTGCTGCTGTTGAACAGCTAATCGAAGCAAGAGTGTCTACAGCACTTGCTAATCATGAAACTCTTTGAAACATCACTAATGGTCATGGCGACGGAAGCCACAATTCTGGCATTAGAAACAGAGGAACTACCCGTACTCCGCGTGAGTGTACGTACAAAGATTTCCTGAACTGTCATCCACTAAACTTTAAGGGTACTGAAGGGGTAGTTGTGTTGGCCTAATGGTTTGAACAGATGGAATCAGTGTTCCACATAAGCAACTGTGCTGTGGAGAACCAAGTTAATTTTGCCACATGTACTTTCGTTATAAATGCCCTTACATGGTGGAACTCCCACATGAAGGCTGTTACTCAAGATGTTGCTTATGCTATGGACTGGAAGACACTGAAAAAGATGATGACAACCAAATACTTCCCGAGGGGTGAAATCAAAAAGTTGGAAATTAAACTCTGGAACCTAAAGGTAAAAGGTACCGATATCTTGAGCTACACTCTGCGTTTCCAAGAGCTTGCATTGATGTGTGGACGTATGTTTCCTGAGGAATCGGATGAAGTTGAGAAGTATGTTGGTGGACTTCCTGACATGATTCGGGGAAATGTGATGTCATACCAACCCCAGACAATGGAGAAAGCAATTGAGTTTGCCAATGATCAGATGAACCAAAAACTTCGCATGATTACTGAAAGGCAAGTTGAACAGAAGAGGAAGATGAAGTATAATACTGGGAACAATCAGGGGCACCAACAACAAAACAAGAGACAAAACACTGGGCGAGCTTACACTGCTGGGACTGGTGAGAAGAGGGAGTACACTGGGTCATTGCCCTTGTGTACAAAATGCAACTATCACCACAAAGGGCCATGTGCTCCCAGGTGTAATAAATGCAAGAAGATCGGCCATCTGGCTTGTGACTGTAGGAGTTCTGGTCCCAATGGTAATAATAACAATTGTGGGAACTCCAGAACAACTCAAAATGTTGGCACTTACTATGAGTGTGGTGTTCAGGGGCATTTCAAGAGAGACTGCCCGAAGTTGAAGAATAAAAAACGTGGTAATCAAGGTGGGAATGGCAATGCCCCAGCGAAAGTGTACGTGGTGGGCAATGCGGGGACAAACCCGGACTCCAACGTCGTTACAGGTACGTTCCTTCTAAACAACCGCTATGCTTCTATCTTATTTGATACTGGTGCCGATAGAAGTTTTGTATCTACTACATTTAGTTCCCTAATTGATATCACACCAACTACATTGGACCATTATTATAATGTTGAACTAGCCGACGGGAAAATAATTAGGATAAACACTATCATTCGAGGTTGTACATTAAACTTCTTAGATCATCCCTTCAACTTTAACTTAATGCCCATAGAACTTAGTAGTTTTGACGTCATACTTGGTATGGATTGGTTGGCAAAGTACCATGTTGTCATTCATTGTGCCGAGAAGATCGTTCGTATTCCCTGCGGAAATGAAACCTTAATCATTCATGGTGACATAAGTAATCAGGGAAACAGGACTCGTTTGAACATCATTTCATGCACCAAAACTCATAATTTTTTGTTGAAAGGACATCATGTCCTTTTGGCACATGTTACTATAAAGGAGATTGAAGACAAGTCAGGGGAGAAACGACTTGAGGACGTACCAATCGTTCGAGATTTTCCTGAGGTATTTCCTGAAGATTTGCCGGGTCTTTCACCGACTCGACAAGTGGAATTTCAGATCGATTTGGTACCTGGTGCTGCACCTGTAGCACGAACACCTTATCGATTGGCTTCTTCCGAAATGAAAGAATTGTCGGAGCAACTGCAAGAGTTATCCAAAAAGGGCTTTATAAGACCTAGTTCCTCACCTTGGGGAGCTTCGGTCTTGTTTGTCAAAAACAAGGACGGATCATTCCTGATGTGTATCGACTACCGGGAATTAAATAAACTATCGGTGAAGAATCGGTATCCTCTCCCAAGGATTGACGATTTGTTTGATCAACTACAAGGATCTAGTGTTTATTCGAAGATAGACTTACGGCCGGGTTATCATCAACTCAGAGTACGAGAAGAGGATACTCCAAAGACGGCATTTAGGAATCGATATGGTCATTATGAGTTCCAAGTAATGCCATTTGGTTTGAAAAATGCACCTGCAGTATTCATGGACCTCATGAACCGAGTATGCAAACCATACTTGGATAAGTTTGTAATTATCTTTATCAATGATATACTTATTTATTCAAAGGACAACAAGGAACATGAAGAACATCTTAAGGCAATTCTAGAACTGCTTAAGAAGGAGGAGTTATATGCTAAGTTTTCAAAATGTGAATTTTGGATACCTAAGGTACAATTTCTTGGTCACGTGATTGATTGTCAAGGCATTCACGTGCATCCTGCCAAGATCAAATCTATTAAATATTGGGTGTCTCCTAAAACACCAACGGATATTCGTCAATTTTTAGGTCTCGCTGGATACTACTGAAGATTCATTGAAGGGTTTTCAAAAATCGCTAAGCCGATGAGCAAACTTACTCAGAAGAAAGTCGCCTTTGAATGGGGTGACAAGCAGGAAGCAGCTTTTCAGACGTTGAAGAATAAGTTATGTAGCGCACCTATCTTAGCTCTCCCCCAAGGAGTTGAGAACTTCATTATTTATTACGATGTGTCGCATAAAGGATTGGGTGCGGTGTTGATGCAAAATGAGAAGGTGATTGCTGCATCATCACGATAATTAAAGATTCATGAGAAGAATTATACTACTCATGATTTGGAACTTGGTGCAGTGGTGTTTGCTCTGAAGATTTGTAGGCACTACCTGTATGGAACCAAGTGCACAGTGTTCACAGATCATAAGAGTCTACAACACATACTAGACCAAAAGGAGTTGAATATGAGGCAACATCGTTGGTTAGAGTTGCTTAGTGACTACGATTGTGAGATTCGTTATCACCCGGGGAAGGCAAATGTCGTTACTGATGCTTTGAGCAGGAAAGAGCGAATTAAACCATTAAGAGTCCGAGCTTTAGTTATGACTATTAGTTTGGATCTTCCCCACCCCGTGCGGACGGAACCCTATGCTTAAATGGTAGGAGTTGGTTGCCATGTTATAGAGATTTAAGGACCGTGATCATGCACGAGTCCCACAAATCAAAATACTC
>BQNB010143940.1:2512-16923 GCA_026074375.1 Tanacetum coccineum | reverse complement strand
GTTGATTGGTGATTCTTAGTTTACGTGATTTAACGTAATAATTAAAATTAAAAGCAAACGCGTACGAGAGAAAAAAAATATAGTAATTAAATAACGTCGTTCATTGATCAAAAATACGAATTGTTACACATAGCCCAGCCAGTAGAGCTTCTTACTCAGCATCGTTGTTAGAGTTAGAGAAATTCAAGTGAAGCGCGTAAGAGTATTCCACATCGTTTGGAGCTATCAGGATGATGCTAGCTCCGGATCCTTTATTGTTTGAAGCTCCATCGGTATATAGTCTCCATGCCCTCGGGCCAAGAGTAATATCTTCCCTTGCATTTGAATATTTTGGGATGCCTTCTACCCTTGGGTTGTTAGCCACCTCTGGTGTAGCATTTATCTCTGTTGGAGTGTCTGCTAAAAAGTATGCTAAGACCTGACCCTTTACTGCTACCCTTGGTACATACGTTATGCCATAAGCCCATAATTCAACCGCCCACTTTGCTAACCTCCTCGACGCTCCCGAGTTTTTCAGCACTTGCCCGATTAGGCTATCGGTTATGACCTTGATCGGGTGAGCTTGGAAATACCTCCTTAATCGTCTGACTGCGTGGACTAGGGACAAAGCGAGTTTCTCCATCGGAGCATAGTTTGTTTCTGCCCCTTGCAAAGATCGACTTACATAGTGTATATGCATTTTCTTTCCATCCCTTTCCGTGAGGAGCACCGTACTAACCGCCTCATTCACTGCGGCCGAGTACATCATCAGGGTCTCACCTTTCTTGGGGGTAGTGAGAGTTGGCAACTCAGATACCAACTTCTTCATCTCCAGGAACGCTGCCTCAGCGGCCTCTGTCCATCTAAAGTCTTTCTTGTTAGTACATTTTTTCAACGCATCTAAAAAAGGTAGGGATCGTTCGGCTGACTTAGACAAAAAAACGATTGAGGGCTTCCAGCTTCACACTTAGAGACTGAATTTGCTTGAGGGTCTTTGGTGATGGCATGTACACGACAGCCTTTACTTTTTCAAGGTTGGCCCTAAGTAACTATATAGCCCAAGAACTTTCCCTCCTCCATACCGAACGAATATTTCTTCGGGTTGAGCTTCATGTTTATCCTTCGAAGGGTGGAGAAGGTTTGTTCGATATCTTTTATGTTATCTTGTTCAGTACTACTCTTAATTACCATATCGTCCATGTATGCTTCTAGGTTTACCCCTATCTGCTCCTTGAAGGCATAGTCAACCAGCCTCTGATATGTCGCCCCTGCATTCTTAAGACTGAAAGGCATCTTCGTGTAACAGAAGACTCCCTCTTCCGTATGGAAAGCCATATTCTTTTCATCCTTCCTTGTCATTTGTATTTGATGGTATCCCTTATAAGCATCTAAGAAACACTTATATTGAAATCACATCAGCGACTCAATCTTCAAATCGATCTCTAGCAAAGGGTATAGATCCTTTGGGTATGCCTTATTCAGATCTTTGAAGTCGATGCACATTCTTTAACTTCCATTGACCTTTTTGACTAGCACCGGATTAGTAACCCATATGGGATATCGCACTCGACTTACGATACCTGCCTTGAGCCATTCGTTAACTTCATCAGTCACCACCTTCCTCCTGTCTAGGGCAAGACTCATTTTCTTATGTACCTTTGGTTCAATATGGGGGTAGGTGTCTAGGCTATGCTCCGTTATAACCCTAGGGATACCCTTCATGTCCGCTGGAGTCCATGCGAAGATGTCAACATTCTTTCGGAGGGTATGTATTAGCGCATGCCTATACTCGTCGGACATGCCCCTCCGATAATAACGAGTTGCTCCAGGTAGTTATCATTTACCACTATCTTTTCCTCGGTACCAGACTTGGGTGGCTTCCTCCCCTTGTCAAGTTGTCGCCTTTCTTCCATATCATCTAATTGCATTGGTTCCTTTCCTTGCCTCCGGGAACGAGTCTCCACCGGAGCCAACCAAACTCTGGGATTAGCTACTTCCGAGCTTGTCTGCATCGGAGTAGGATCTGTTACACGTGCATGCCGACTTAGGTCTTGAGCTTCCTTGATTTTTCTGCACTCTCTTAGAGTCTCTCTGGTGGTGGATATAGTGGCTATCCCGTTCGAAGTTGGAAATTTCATTATTGAGTGGATAGTGGAGGCTACAGCTCCTAAGCTCCTCATCCCCGTCCTACCTAGTAGAGCATTATACGGGGATGGACTCTTGACCACCGCAAATTCCATTATGACTGTTCGGGTTTTCCCGCACTCTCCCATAGTGACTTCCAAATCAATAACCCCCATGGGGTAACTGACTTCTCCTGAGAACCCCACCAGAGGTATTCGAGATTCTCTCAGCCTCGACCTCGTCCGATAGCTAAGATTTCTGAAGCAATGCTCGTACATAACCTCTGAAGAGCTACCACCATCAACATGTATTCTTCTGACCCTGAAGCCTTCAATCATGGCCTCAACTACCACTGGGTAATTCATTAACTGATATCGAGGCACTGACGGGAACGTTATCGCGTTATCCATCCAGTGCTCAACCCTCTCGTAGGGCCTCTTTCGGTATCCTTGGGATCTCACCATGTTGATAACCTTCTCTTTTCCTTTGGCTGAGCCCTTGCTCTTTTGGCCACCTTGCCTGATATCTTTCACCAGATGAGCCAACCTTCTTGAGGCCACTCCCTCTTCAATCTGTTTCTTAAGATGATAACAGTCATTTGTGTTATGACCTCGATCTTGGTGGTAGTCGCAGAACTTGTTCATGTTTCGCTTCTCAGGAGTCCCCACCATCGGAGGCGGTGGAGGGAAGTTTACATTATCCATAGCGAGGATCTCCTTTGGAGTCTTCGTCAAAAGTGTGAAGCCTTCTCTTCTAGCATAAGGAGCACATGTCCCTATGTTTCTTCCTTCCCCCTTCTATGACTTCTATTTCTAGACCCATTCTGGTTTTTCGACCAGCTGGTCTTACCAGCACTCTTTTCCCACCGAGGAGATCTGATGGCTTCGGTTGTGTCTGCAGCCGTCTCTCCCCTGATGAAGGCCCTGACTCTCTCCCACATCTCATCAACTATTTTTGGGATCTTGTCATTGAGCTTTTTGGCTAGCTCGAGATGACCGTGTCCATGCATAAACGCGAATATCCTTAACACCGGAGGCACTCCTTTTATGTGTGCACTTTCTGCCTTGAAACGGTCCATGAAAGCTTGAAGCCCTTTATTTGGCTTTTGCTTGATGCCATGTATCTCCGTTGGGTCTTTGTCATACCTTTTCTGCTGCTAGAACTCTTCCAAGAACTTGTTACTCAACACTTCAAACCCATCTACACTCTTTGGGTCTAGGCTATCAAAGCAGTTCCTTACCGAACCACTCAGGGTCTGGCGGAACATCTTGCACCATATTGGCATAGGCCACTCCTCTTGCTCGGCTGCGGCAGAAAAGATACTTAGGTGATCTTCTGGATCTTTGTTTCTTTCATACACCCGGACGTTTGGTGGTAGCTTAGCCCGTCGGTAATATCTGAAACGTGTGATCCTAGAGGTGAAAGGATTTGGCTTAAGCTACCTATAAGGTATGCTCAAGTCCTCCGAACCACTATCAGACGCGGTGTCATACCCTGAGTCTGAAATTGACTTCCTTCGAGAGGCCCTCACTAACTGAAACTTCGACTTAACACTCTTAGACTTTGATCTACTTCGTGCCTCTGATCTTACTGACCAGTAGGACTTAGAGGTCCCCTTCTTCCTCGACAACTCTTTCGATGTTTTTGAGTAGACCAAGGCCAACCTTGGCTCCTTGACCTAGAGGACCTATCAGAAGAGTACCATCCTACTTCTTCTGCTGAAGGGCCCATCTGGGAGTTCTCCGACCCAGCTCCGCCTGACACTTCATTGAAAATCTTGCGAGGGGTTACCTTCTCTTGGCCTCGGTTGTCAAGCTCCTTGATCATAGTTCTTAATACATCAATGTTTTCCTTCATAAATGCTGGAAAGGGACCTCTTTGAGCTTGTCCGGCGGGAGCAGAGGTTCCTCCCGAGGGAGTCCTCCCGGTCCTAAGTGCCCTGGTGTTCAAGTTTTCACCCTCCTCCAGTTGAGGACCCTTCGTACAACCATGCATTACTTAGAAATTGGTAGATTGGTATTTCAGGTCCCACGGATGGCGCCAATGTTTGAGCAAATTTCTGTAGATGCTCTTCAGCCCTGATCCTTAGGAGATCCTGCAGCTATTCCTTCGTCTCTTAGATTAAAATAAGAAAGAACACCGTTAGCTCGCCCCGGGTTTTGAATCCGAGACCAAGCTCCGGCATGAGAGTAAGTGTATGCTTGGTATAAGTTTTAGTGAGAGAAGCTAGAGAAAGAAAGTAAGGAGAAGTATCTATGTAAAACTTGCCCTCTTCATGTGTATGAAGAGTTCATTATATACTACCTGGGCTTAACTCCAAGACACAAGCATTGTGGAAGCTAAGTTGTCTTCTAGAGGCAGCACGTCAGTCGCTGCATGTATCAAACTTTGTCTTGTATGTCCAAGTTGTCTTCTAGGGGCAGCGTGTAAGTCGTAGGCATGTATCAGACTTTGTCCTCGGGGTCAAAGTTGTCTTCATGCTCCAAGTACTGGTTGTGGACTAGACGTCTGTGATATTCGTACATCGTACGTCAGTCGTCAGTGTACTGGCTCTGATGGAGACGGTGCTGCTCCTTGCCTCCTGAGGAGACTAGCTACTCTTGACTGGTTGCTCCTTGCCTTCTGAGGGGACTAGCTATTCCTGACTGGCTGGTCCTTCCCTTTTGAGGGGACTAGCTATTCCTGACTGGCTGCTCCTTGCCTCCTAAGGGGACTAGCTATTCCTGACTGGCTGGTCTTTGCCTTCTGAAGGGACCAACTACTTCTGACTAGCTGCTCCTTGCCTCCTGAGGGGACTAGCTACTAACTTACCTCCTGAGGAGATACTACTCTTTAGTTATTGCCTCTGGTCCTGAGGTGGCATTCGTCACCTTAGCTATTCCAGTGGACCGTTCTAACGTGGAGTAGTTTTGCCTTAGGAATAATCAGAGTTAATAGTGATTGTCTCCTCTTAAGCATCTGGAGGAGACCATACCTCATCAACTATCTAGTTGGATGGGCGTGCATTTATCAATAACAACCCGCAACAGAAAAACACGTTCGAGTTACTTAAATGAGAAATTCCAACTGTGTTCCTTATACCATGACAAACGTTACAAAATAAATGCATAAGCTCGTTGAATTCTCCAACCCCCTTCCACTTCTTGTGGGTTGATGTCAACAAGGTTTTTAACCCACGCTTCGCTGCGAAGCATGAGTTTTTATGTTATCAAACCTTTGTATGAAAAGTGATGTAAGATAAATGCACTGAATTTTGAAACATTCATTATGTAATAGAAATTTATACATGTATCTGTATTGTCAAACTATTCCTGCAGATCCGGAACCTTGTTGCACCACCACCTAATAATACTTATGTGCCATTTGGTGCTAGCCCAACAATGTGTCCTGGAATCGAACTTGTGAAGATGGAAACTTCAGCCATGATTCATTTCTTGACTGGGATTATCATCATAGCATTGCTGCTTGTCAACGAATTCGTAAATGCGAAGAATCCTACAAATCCATCAGACTTCTCTATCAGCTCTTCAATAGGGAATACTGACAGCGATGCATCCTTGTCACCGCCAAGCAAAGAAGGGTGCATGGCTTAAACATAGCGTAACATGAAAAGTTGAGCAATTCCAAACACCATCAAAAAAATGCACCGCAATGATAAACAAAAAAATGTAGAATTAAACAATATTTGACGAATCTTTTCCCTGCGTAAAAAAGTAACCCATGTATCTAAAATTCATTTCGCACATGACCCCAAGGACTTGCGACAACCTGCAATACAATTACAAACTTCTACCGAGTTTCACACCATAAGTACTAACAATCAAAATAACCGTGTAACAAAAGAAATTTAATGGATATTTGGATTTTGCTTAATCACTTCAAGGACCAGAGCATAACATCTTACTAATCAAGTTTTTTTTATAGTTATCGTTTGACAGAGAAAGGAAAAGCATGAAATGTAAGATGAACTAAAATTGTTAAGCAGCGTACACTGGGGAGTAATGCCATACAACATGTGCTAAATGACACCATAGGAGATATGATAAAAGCTTGGTCATCAGACGCAAGTTTTCATTAACTACTTGTTTGTAAGAATTGAGGTCTAATACTCCCGTTACATTGTGAACCACACTCTTTAATCCAAATAGGCAAATGCGAAAATATCAAATAATCATAATTCTACCGAGCATTGTCTTTGTCAATTATCATTGAAATAACATAATTTGCTTAACACGTGTTCCAAACTTAACGTACCTATTACATATATGCAGATCATCTATGCATTTTCTATTTGTCATACTATACATATAATCATTTATGCTTGGTAAATGGTACGAAAATGTAGGTAATCAGTTGTTTGCAAAAAGCTATGTGGCAGATGTGTTTAGATTTGCTTATGGCCCTAGAAAAAGTAGATACTTAACATCCTTTATGCTTTTTCTATGGGAACACTATAAACAGACACACAATTGCTTGAGTATTTAGTAATTATGCTTATCTAGCAATTTAAGAACCGAATGAACATAAGAGAGTTTCAACTCAAAAGTAATATAAGTTGGCATCTCGCTGAATATGGATGTGTCACATATATACATTTTCTTTATTTAGTTCTTTAATAAATCTTTTATACACCAATAACCCATGCGCGTTTTGTTCTTTACCTAAGCCTCAAACTCCCTGATCATTATAGTTTTGTCAACCTAGTATTTATCATCACTTACTTTTGGGAGTGGATCAAAGTGTTTGTTGGCTGACCCAGTTCAGCCCACCTGACCTGTACTACATTGTAACCTGTTTTGACCCAAACCCTTGTGAACTGTTACCCAGTACATTGCGCACCTCTAATGATTACTATAGTTAACAAACATAAAGAGAATAAAAATACGTTAAGACTGTTAGAAAATAGCAGCCGTTGGTGCATAGCGATCTCATCATAAGTGGCCGGTTCTCTGGAAAAGGCATTGAAGGAGATGAGGATTGGGTGCAACGGGGACCCCCCCCCTATAAAAATATAATGCAGCTTCAATACCAATCATTACGTGCAATGAGAACCAACCTGAAATGTTTAAAAGAAGTGTTCTTAAACGGCGAAAAAAGTCTACTCAACGAAACCCATAACAGCTGTCATAAATGTAATCTTTTTATATTCTGATTTTGTATCTAGGTGGAGAGAAAAGATGTGAAACGGTTTCTATGACACAAATGTATTGTTCTGGTAAACGGTAAATACTCATAGAAACCGTACCCCCATATTTCCCTTCGCTTAATATATCTCTCGGTAACCAAAAATGTATTCTTCTAAGCCTTTAAGGTATATCAAGGTTTAGTCTTCGATTCATATGTTGTCGACCAGTCCCTCCTAATTCATATCTTTGTTGAAAGAATTTATTTCGTAAATCTTTATCTCGCAAGGAATCAAATTCTTAGGGTTATCATAAGAATATGTTTTTTATAATGTAAATTATGCCTTAAATCTATGCGTTGGATATGTTTTTTATTAGCTTGCACACCCATACATATATCTTTAATTTACAATCCTTAAATAAGTTCAAACACATAAAAGAACATGTATAAAATTCACCACCAAAATTTAACATTTAAAACTTATTATAAAAAACATAGAAACTGTACCTCACCAAAAGCACCCTTCCCTATCATCATAAGTAGCTCAAAATCAGCAACAACCATTTTCTGCCTTTGAAGGCGCATGTATTCAGTTTCCTTTTAGTTTAGAAATTTAAGAAGATGCTATCGCTTACCAAAAGCTCAATTTGAATGAGATATACTGTTGAAACAAAATGCAATCATTCGCAGCCTGCCAAAAGTGAAATATATACCAACTACCTGTCAATCATTCTCAGCTTGTAACCAATGTTGTTCAAACTGAATGTTATGAAGAGATTCTTCCACCAAGTAATTTCGTAAATAGATATTATCAAATAGGCGAACAACCAAAAAAAAGAATATATATATATGTCGTGGCTGCAAGCTTATTGAGCTTGACCCGCCACGATGCAAATAATCTCAGCTTTGCCCAAATTCTGCCTTGCCACGTCACGGATGATCTCAACCTATCAAGGTCTAGTCATCACAGGCTGTTACAACACATACTATCACACACGTGCTTGGTACATGTGTAAATCCACATACACATTAACAAAAAGAAAATACATCAAACGCATAAACAGTATCACCGATGTCAGCCGGTGGCAGTCTCTGCCATCCTTCCAATTTTCACAAAGAACAAAGGCCGGCCTAGTATCAATTGTATATGCGATAGGAATATTTCCAAAGTTAAAATACTCATCGTCACCCACCAATCAACAACGCCACTCACCATAAACGGCGGCAACGAAGATATTGTTGGAACCGATGTCGATTCATCACGCTTACAGGCGTGCTTTTATTCTATGTGCGGCTGTGGAGGTTGCTGAGACGGGCGATTCTCGCTCTCTGCCATTCTTCTAGTATTTCGTAACGAAATATATTATACCTTTATTACTAGAGGTTAAGATCGTTTCCCCGAGGCGTTCATTAAATGCATTTATGAAAACCCTTTGTCAAATCTGCTTTAGTCATTAACCAACCTAGCCTACTCTGATAGACATCCCTTTGTGTTATAATCTGTGGCTTTTAAAAAGAGTACTCACCCGAAATGTAAACAGATCTCTATGTATTTCCAACACGGGCAGAATAAGTGTTTACCTTCATGACATGTTGCATTGAAAGGACGGCTTTAAGCGTTTGCATGCCACATAAAGATAATAGGTCACTGGGCCTGTCAACATCAGGTGAACTAAAAAATGTTACAAAGCTAAAAACTAACAGATACTTGACTGAAATATATTAAACACTATTCTAAAATCTCATACCTGTACTTCAGCAATCATGAAAATATGAGGCGCCAATTTTAAACGTCATAGTAACAACAGTTTCCAATGACACTTGAAATACCAAAAAAAGTTATTTATTTGGCTCAGACTTGCAAGTGTGGTACCAGGTAAAGGTGACTCAACCTGTCATGGCTGCAAACACCATTTTGAAGGCGATGCCTTACCAAGATATGGGTCGGTTTCACTGAAATGAACGCACAACATAAGTATCATCATCGCCTATAGTAAAGTGACACCCAAAAAATGCTACTGTCTGAGGCGCCAATTGACATGTTGAAGGCGATGCCTTGCCAAGATACGGGTCGGTTTCATTGGAATGAACGCACAACATAAGTATCATCATCGCATATAATAAAGTGACACCCAAAAAATGAACAGTTTCTAATGACACTTGAAATACCGAAAGATGTTACTTATTTGGCTCAGACTTGCGAGTGCGACACCTAGTAAAGGTCAGTCGACCCGTCATGGCTGCAAGCACCATTTTAACGGCAATGCCTTGCCAAGAAACGGGTTGGTTCCACCTGGAACGAACGCACACCATAAGTATCATCATCGCCTATAATAAAGTGACAGTAATTTCATAAATAAGTATTATCAAGTACGTATTCACATTGCATGACATTCCACATATGACAACCTCACAATAACAATTGCCTAGTCTTAGAAAGACCAAGAAGATAATATAGCAACTGCATTATAATCTCATGTATCCAAACAGTCGACCCGCCATGGCTGCAAACACCATTTTGACGGCGATGCCTTGCCAAGATACGGGTCGGTTTTACCTGGGACGAACGCACAGCATAAGGATCGTCATCGTCTATAACAAAGTGACACCCAAAAATGCTTCTGAATAGTTTACTCAAATATATTACACACGCTTGTGAATTCTGGCACCTGTATTTCAGGAATCAAAAAAAAGTTTTCTGATCCCACCGAACTACACCCTTGATCAAAACTGATCCTAATCCAAACGCCCCTCAATCTGAGGCGCCAATTCTAACCGTGACAGTAACAACAATTTCCAGTGGCACTTGAAATACCAAAAAATGTTACTTATTTGGCTCAGACGTGCGAGTGTTGTATTAGTTAAAGGGCAGCCAACCCGCCATGGCTGCAAACACCATCTTGACGGCGATGCCGTGCCAAGAAACGGGTCGGTGTCACCTGGAACGAACGCACAACATAAGTATCATCACCGCCTATAACAAAGTGACAACAATTTCATAAATAGGTATTATCAAATACGCATTCACATCGCATCACATTCCACATTTAAAACGGTGTCTGACCCACCATGGCTGCAAGCACGCCTTGGTGCTGCCACGCCAAGATACGGATATAAGTTTAACTTCACTTCCAGCTTATTATGAAATCAAGGCTAATTTGCAGCTAAGGGCAAGATTCCAATATCAATCTGTTACTATTATCATAGAGGGAAGAGCCTGGAACTGTCCATATTTTGCGGCTTATGAGCCAATTTGAGTCGGCTTATATACCATAAGCAAGTTTTAAGCTTTATCCAATTCGACTCGGCTTATATACCATAAGCCAAGGTGTTACAAAAAAGGCAATGGTTGCAAACTAAAAAGTTTACCCTGCCAAAACATGGATGTTTACGCCTTTAGTTGAAGATTCTAAAATCCCTATCAGTCTCACAATAACGATGTATAGTGAACCAAACCTGACTTACAAATCGGCACTTTCTTCATCATCCTTAAAAAAGATACTCAAGCACTCCCTAGATTAAGCAATACAACCAAAACTCCGTACACTAAGGCAAAATGTGTTTTTATTTTGGGTTTTTTCAAACTAATAAAAGTTACCCATTGCCAAAACATGGATTTGTTGTCGTAGCCCCTTTTAGTTGAAGATTCCCTAAAAAATCCTTATTAATTCAGTCTCACAATAACGATGTATAGTGAGAAACCAAAAACAAACCTTGACTTACATTCACGGGGCGAATTAGGGGGCACCCTCATTTTTCATCATCCTTAAAAAAAAAAAGAAAAAAGATACTCAAGCAAGCACCTCCCTAGATTTAAGTGATTTATAGATTTTAGTTTAATTCGCTAGATTAAGCTAAAAAATACAACCAAAAAACCTCCGTTTTTTTTGCTGTATATTTATGTTTTACACTATCCATTGGAGTTTAAGTTTGGATTGACATAGCCCCTTGGCGTTTTTTTTTTGTTAGTTTTTTTTTTCAAACCCTACACAGGACTTCATTAGGTTTTAAAGGTTGGACAAGGCTTGATGGCTTGCAGCCATCAAGCATAGCATTTGATGCCCATGTAGGTTCGCCCCCGGCCAATTATATCCTAATAAACCAAAAATGACCGCCACCAAAAGATAACACACTATACATAATTCGTTTGTGGGTCGCAGCTTGAGCGAATGCACATATTTCAGAGTTTATCATAGTCTGCCACTACATTCTATGGTTTGCCGTATTTGGTTCTACTTGCGACTGGAGAATGATCATTACTATAGCCTTGTGTAGGGTCTTGGTTGTGGCAGACGCAAAATATTCTCGCTGACGTGCTCGTCCGGGCGTGTGGTACGGCGCAGTTACATTTTGCCCAAGCTTTTTGTGTATTTGTAAACAAAAAAATTCATCGTCCAAATAAAGAATAAAAAGTATTAGTACACACCATACCAAAGCCACCCTTCCATTTATTAAACTAAAAACTCATCATACTTGTGAATACTAATTAATCTTTTGCCATGTCAAAATAAACCCATCTCAAAATTTCATCAATAAAAACAATTAATAAAATTGACAACAACATAAAAAAAACAAACTCACATCATGATTTTAATACTTTGTATTAAAAAATCTATACCAATTTCTAACTCAAGCCCTAATTTTTCATAAGTAATTGCAAAGAATTAACTTTTAGAAAATCATAAATACCTTTAGACACAAATCGTTTAAACTGAATGAATTGTCCGTCGTTTCTACATCAAGTGATGATAATTATTCGCCTGGTGGAATGGGGATCCGGTGGGAAGCGGTGGAATGAGGATATGGTGAAAGATATAAAAATCAGTAAGCAATAAGTTATTAGCATAGCATCAATTGGTAATTACAAGTGGAATATAGCATAAATGAGAGCACCAATAGAATAAAACCGGTTTTTGGTTGTGTTAATTTAAGTAAAGAGGGAAGAGAGAAGCAAAAGAGAAAAAGACAAACCATAAACCGGACAGGGAAATCCCGGATGGGCGGGGGGGGGGGGGTCTATCCAAGGCAATTTTTATTTTTTAATGGCCTCCTCGGAGAGAGAAGAGTGAAGCAAGATAGCAAGAGATTGATAGCAAAGAGTAATAAGTTGGTTTGATGTTTGGATGATAGATTTGCATGTTGTTGCGGTACCGGAGTTGTGTGGTTTGTGGTTTTGGGGTGGTTAGAGTAGGGGGGTAGGTGGGGGTTGTGGAGGGGTTTGCGTTTTGGTATTTCATGTTTTGTGATCCCTTTTAAGTAAAAGTTACAAACGTCTATTACAAAATCTAGGTTGTTAATTAAGAATAAGAAGTAGTATCTACTATAAGAGTACAGAGTATCTAAAATCATATATTTAGAAGTTTGTGATCAATGTCAAATCATTGTAATTCAAGATGGAAGAGAGATTATAAGAGGAGATATGAGACTCGAAACATTTGCAAAGAAAAAGAAAAAGGTTGACACATTGACCCTTATAGCTAGTTTTATTGTATTTCTGCGTTTTTCAATTAGGGTTTTATTATACTTTTTCTTTGTTTTTTATGTTTTTAACGATCATTATTTAAACTTTTTTGTTAACGATCATTAAACTTATCAAACATGATATAGCTTATTTTCTTTTTGAAACAAAATTATAATACTGAAATTATTAAAAATAGGATTTACATAGTGGTGGAAGGCAAACGGGTAACAAGTTGTGCCGCTAGTTCTTTTTGGATTGCAAAGTCAATACGTTTAAAAACCACATCCGTAGATCTAGGCGTCATAACATTGTTGTACATAACCCGTTGAACTCGGCTGAGTAACTCCTCATATGCAAGGAAACCAAAAGTATCAAACGCAAAAAGATTGACTTAAGTAACGTAAAACTCTTGTTTAAAAAGCTCAGCGACCGCTCGATGTATAATACTAATAAGTTAAATAAGGGGTAAAGGCTATAGAATACCAACGTATTTTTCAAAATTTGCCGTAATTAACAACTTACTTTTTTATTATCGATACCACCAACTTATATTCAAATTTTGTTTCAACTTGAACAAAACGTTTGTACCGTTAGTTATTATGTGACAACGTTAGTCCATTTAAGTAACGATCGTTTGAGGAAGTTGCAAAAATCGTCCCTGTGGTTTTCATATATATTTTTTTCGAAATTTTTTTCATTCGAACCATTTTTTCGAAAAAAAATATTTCGAAATTTTTTATCGAAACTTCTTTTTTTCGAAAATTTTTTATGTTTCGAATTTTTTTCAAAAATTTTCACACATTTTTTCGAAAATTTTTATATATATTTTTATAAAAAAGATTTGAAATTTTTTTTATACACATAAAAAATTTTCGAAAAAAAATATCGAAATTTTTTTATGTTTCGAATTTTTTTTTGAAAATTTTCACACAGTTTTTCGAAAATTTTTATATACATTTTTATAAAAAAAATTAGAAAATTTTTTATCGAAAATTTTCACACATTTTTTCTAAAATTTTTATATACATTTTTATAAAAAAAATTCGAAAAAATTTGTACACATAAAATTTTTTTGAAAAAAAAGAAGTTTCGAAAATTTTTTATGCTTCGAATTCTTTTTCGAAAATTTTCACACATTTTTTTCGAAAATTTTTATATACATTTTTATAAAAAAAATTCGAAATTCTTTTTATACACATTCAAAGAGGAAGAATATAAAGACTAACGATGCAAGCGATCATTAGCTAAATGGACTACCGTTGCCACATAATAACTAACGGTACAAACGTTTTGTTCAAGCTGAAACAAAATTTGAATGTAAGTTGGTGGTATTGATAATAAAAAAGTAAATTATTCATTACGGTAAATTTTTGAAAGTACGTTAGTATTCTATAGCATTTACCTTAAATAAGATGGTTAACTTTTGGTTAGGGCCTTTTAAGTTTTTTTTTTGTACATGGTAGCTATGTGTATAGTTGTCATCTTAATATGGTAAAAGTTCACATTGGTTGTACTGAAATGCTTTAATCATTATTTATGAGTTGAGATCAATGTAGACCCAAGATTTATCATAGATCAAATAAACCAATCATATTCACCAATTTTTTAATTAAATTAAAAAAACTCACTTTCTACCTTTTAAAAAAAAATTAAATATCTTGGAAACGGTAAATCGTCAACCGATAAAAAAGACATCATCGCGACGAGAATTAAATCATCTTTC
>BQNB010143938.1:0-16923 GCA_026074375.1 Tanacetum coccineum | reverse complement strand
TCTAAGGGGGTGGAAATTTTTGGTTTTCTAAGTGTGTTTATGACATTGCGTGAGGACACGGCAATAGCTTAGTATGGGGGTTTTTGGTATGTTCTTAAATACACATACCTTTTACCTAATAAAATGAGCTAAAAAGACCAATAATGAACGAAAATGACATAAAAATGCATTGTATATGTGTATTTTGTGATTTGTGTTTTGCAGGTACGGATATTAAATAAAAGGACAAAAACGAAGCAAAACGTACAAAACCGAGCACTGGAATGAAAAGAGCGCGGAAAATCAAGGTCAAAGGCGTAGACATCCTTAATGGGCCAACCCGTACCCATTTTAATGGGCCGGGTCAGCCCATTAACTTTGTAACTATACTAAACATAAGCTTAACCCATTTATAAATCCTAAATCCATTCCATAAAATCCAAGCCCAAACCATTAACAAGTCAAAGCCCAACACCCTTTTATAACCTTGACCCGGTCAAACTTATAAAACAAAACGGGTTAAAGAAAATTACTGTTCATCCTTCTCTTTTCCCTCGCTTTCACCCTGTAACAATCAAGCTCACGGTAAATCTTTCACCCCCACACACTCGAATGCTTCTAGAAGGCTCAGCTGACAAGCTCTGACACCGACGAATGACACGTTGGAAATCCTCAGTTCTCTTATTGGTTGAAGATGTGTGGCACTTAATCCAAGGGCTATGATGAAAGGATTTTTGAGGCGGTTTGGATTGGATGGACAAGATTGAAGATTGGGGAGCGTCCTAGGGTTTTGGATCCTTCCCCTCTCAGCTATAAATAGAGGAGGCCTCAACACACAAGGAATTGTTTAGTTTTTAGCTTATTTATAGTTTTAGTAGCTTATTGTAACCTTTAGCTTATTGTATTTTCTTTTCAAGCTTTGTAACTCTTTCTTATTAATAAAATTGCAGTTTTACTATTAAATCATGAATTTTGAAATCTGTCTTACTTATTTTGCAAATCTAGCTTATAATGTTTTGTGATATGACTTAATAAGCTTCAATAAGCTCTTAGTTAACTAATAAGCTATCTTTCATTCAGTTAAGCCCTCAAAAGCTTAAATGAATTAGTAATTCACCTCAAAATCTCCCCTAAATTACCTCAGCTTAATTTCTGGATGATAACCATACCAGCTTGTTATAAACAAGCTGGAGCTTGTTGATAAGCTCTAAATGAGCATTTGTTAGCCTTGTTTTGAGCAAAGGCTTGTGTAAGTTTTAAAATTCCTTTTAAAGCTTATTTTCTGTCACTACTTATTCTATGCTTATTGCTTGCTAATTAATGTTTAATTGTGCGTATTCTGCCTTCATTTAGCTTATTTGTTCTAGCTTTAAGAGTTTTATAATCTGTTTAGAGTTTTAGTTAAGTTTTCATAAAAATTGTTCAAAAAGCCAAAAATATGTCTATTGTTCTAGTTTATTGATAAGTGCTTATTTGTGGTTAAACTTTGCTTATTTGAACTTAATATTATAAGATCTTAATCTGTTTTAGCTTTTTACAACTTATATAAAATGGTTTTATGCTTAAAAATGGTTTTCAAACTTATTAAGGGGTGTTTGGCACAAGTAGTACTAACCTAGGTTAGTACTGTTTGATTGCCTTGTGATCTTTAAGCTAAGTTTGATAAGCTTAAATTAAGCTTATAAGTCAGCTTTTATAAGTTTTCAAAGGTTAAATTCACTTTTTAAGGTTTTATATATATCTAAACACAAGTCTGTGTGATCAAATGCTTGTTCAAACTGCTTATATTTAGATTTTGCTTATAAGTTGTTTTTGGGGCTTAGATTTAGATCTGGTATGGTTCATTATGCGCTAGAAGGAAAGAGTTTTAAGCCTGCATTTGTCATTTAAGGTTTAGACATAATCTGTCCTATTTTCTAAATTTCTAGTTAAGCTAGTTTTAGATTTTAATTTTAAGTTAGATTTAGGTTGTTTTAGGTTTTGAATTTGCTTGCACAAGCTTATTGGGATACCTTCTTAATGTCACACCCCGCCTAGGCAGAAACATGAGGCGTAACAACATGGATATCATCATAACATAATGGTGTCAACAATAGAGAGAACTAAATGAAATAGATAAACAAATGAGACACAATGTGTCATGACAATATCTAACACAAGATAAAGGAGTCTTGCATTACGATAGCAAAGTCATACCACAAGGTAACATAATCTAAAAGTTTAAACATCCAATGAAAAATCAAATAACAAACAATTCAAAAGACATAAATAAAATCTCTAGGAGAATGACTCCGCATGCAAGCCTACGGTCTCACTAGCCACTTCTCCTAACTTCCTTATCCTCAAGAAGATTACCTAAAAATGATGCTTAAAACATCAACACAAAGGTTAGTGAGAGTCATAGGTTTAAGACACAAAAATCAAAGCTTATAAACCATTACCATGATTAATGAAAACATGGCAGGACAATTACTGTACTATCATACAAGTTAACATGCAAATGTAACCATAACGAGCATGGGAATGGAATGTGTCCCTCGATCCAACAAGTATCAACACTTGGGTAGGAACGTTACCCCCGATCTATTAAAATCATCACTTCACATGGGTAGGAATGTTACCCTCGATCCAATATCACAACAAATGGGTAGGAACGTTGTTAGGATCAAAAATATGGTGTCTATATGGAAATTACACTAGTTTAGGCTTAAGTTAAAACACAAGGACTAAAAGTGTAATTAGTCCAAAGTGTCCTTGTGTTTAGCCTATAAATACTCCCCTCTAATCAACATTAGAGGGTGAAGCTCACATTTGTAATTTCCCTTTCATTTTTCCTTTTAATAAAACTTGAAAATTAAATAAAGCTCTCTCCTCTCCATTATGGCTTATTCATATTTTGAGCTTCCCCGACCTCCCGAGATCGTGAATCATGAGACCTCACAAGTGGTATCAGAGCTGCAGGAGCGATTCGTGATGTTTTAGTGCTTATTCAGTTCAGCTTATTTTGGCTTATTTCTGCTTATTCAGTTTTGATTATCGGTCCAACAGCTTATTTGAGCCTATTTCAGTCCAAGATTCAGTTCGTATGGTTTATTCAGCATATTCAGTGTGGTTTATTCAGCAATTTAGCAGTTCATTATGTTTACAGCTTATTACACAGTTCAGCAGTTTCGTAGCTTATTTTTGATAGTGTTTGATTTGATCGAGTTTGGCTGCTTACGGGTTTATCGTAAGATTTGTCCAAATTTGATCAGATTCAATCATAAGATGTGCTAAAACTGATTATTTCACAATTTCGGAACTAGAAACATCAAAATTAGAAGTCAAACCTTAGAAGCTTTAGTCAAACTCGGTATTCTAACTGCTTCTTCCGAGTTTCAGACTTGTTCCGAAAATGGTTCCAAAATTGTTTATTTTATCAAGAATGGAAAAGAAAAGAAAGTAGATAACAGATCTATACAACAAGTTTACAACAAACTCAACTGCTACAACAAACCAATATTCACAGCCACACCGAGTTCACTGAAAATGAGTTACCGAGTTAACTCAGTAAACTCGGTAAAGACCCTCACTACTCATACTCCCATCACAATCAACAACACATATCTAAACTATCATATATCCCTTTCTTACAACTCACACCCATCTCCATCATATCCATACTCTAAACCGAATGAAAACCAAACTCATAAATGAAAAAGATTGATATGATGACCTCAGATTTTCCTTTCATTCGTGTTACATAAATAACCATCGTGTCCTTAACAGAACATCCACACGAAAGGATATCATCACAAGTCTATGATAAGAACAACATCTTTCTGGTTCAATATACGAAAAATAAAGAGAAAGACATATAACAACTTGTGTTATATTCTTTTCTTTTGATTCGTTCACAAACCCAAATACAAAATCATGAAGCAATAACCTACCCGAGACCCTATCATGGATCTATATGCTGAAGTCTTCTTGTGCGTTCAAACAACAAGGATGATACTGAAAAAGCTCGTGTATTTGTTGTTTGTGAATCGAAAAATTAGCAGCAGTTGGGATGTGTTTTTGAGATGAGGATTTGTTATGTTAAAGAAAGATGGGTTTGTGCAGGCATAGGAGTGATAAGGGAGGAATTATTATTGTTGACTGAGTTGAGAGTTGTTCTTGATAAGAAAGAGGCGAATGTTATAATGATTTAGGGTTATGAAGTTGTAGGTCAGATATTATATCAAAATGGTTATGGGCTGATTATATAAAATCATACATGGGTTGATAAATGGGTTGTATGGACTATACCGAAAAATGATGGCTGCTTATTATTATTGGACTCAATCTAAAAATGGGTTGTTTGGACTTAAATCACAAGTTATAATAGGCTGCATACGTTTTGGGCTATGATTTTTTTTAAATTGATGAGCTGGACTATTGTGGCTAAAAATGCAAAAACAAAATATCACTTATTGCTTAAAACGATCCGGATAAAGATTCACGAAAACCGTTCAAAAGGCTAGTCTCGGGATTTAATCGCAAGAATTGATTACGGGGATGATTCGTTATCATTTATTTGAAGTTGAAGTGGAATTTCACGGGTGCGTGTACTTATCATATCTTAAAAGTCGGGGTTGGTTGGATGATGACTTTTAAAGATAACTTGTTCGAGCTTATAACCGGTGTTGATGAAAACTTTTCAAATCTAGCAAAGTGTGATCTATAAACGCAGAAGTTGGTGCTTAATGCGCACATTTGCTATCACTTGAAGGAGTTACGTTGTAGTGCTCAGTGTCTCACATAGTTGAGGATTTGTCAAGAGACTTAGGTCTACTTATACTTCAAGGAATTACGTTGTAGTATTCAGTGTAATTTTGGAGTCTCGTGGATAGCACAAGACATAAGTCATAAGTTTGTGGTATTCTACTTCAGCATTAAGTTTGTGATACTGCATTTTCTCTGTCAGTAAGCATTACAAAAAGCTGACAGAATACAAGGTTGGTATTAAATAAGTCTGAGGAGAAGCGACTTCACACATGACTTCTCTATCGAACATTCAGGCGTAACCGAATTATGATTATTTTGATGGTCATCAGATATAATTAGGGGGAAGAGTGTTCGATAGATGCAACAACCAGGGGGAAGAAATGTGTACATCCGGAACTTAATTGACTTTGGTGTATACAACATAGTGCAACAACTGGGGGGAAGAAATGTGTACATTCAGGACTTAATTGACTTTGGTGCATACAACATTCGGGATTTAATTGACTTGGAGTTTCTTACTTCTATGAGTTGTTTGTGTGAAGTATGTGCATGTTCCCTTAAGTGGATTGGCTACTAATCAGCAACGAAGAAGTCAGATTTGCTGCTAAGTGTGGTTTACTTCTTCTTCTACAAATTCCGCTGTGAGCTTAAACCGCTATAGTTAGAAGATTTGTCAACTACATCAAAGTGTCATATTTGCTTCGAATGGCTGTCTGTTTGGGGGGAAGCAGTTGAACTGCTTAAAGACATGCGGTATGAACTGGGGGGAAGTCAACTCAGTTTATACGGATTACATTGTATTCTCTACAAGTGAAGGAATGATTCAAGCTAAAGTACATGTTGAAGACAAAGCAAACTGCAGATATCTTTAGCTATTTGTACTTGTAGGATACATTGTAAGTAATTCCATATGCCACCATATTGGGGGAAGATTGTTAGGATCAAAAATATGGTGTCTATATGGAAATTACTCTAGTTTATGTTTAAGTTAAAACACAAGGACTAAAAGTGTAATTAGTCCAAAGTGTCCTTGTGTTTTACCTATAAATACTCCCCTCTAATCAACATTAGAGGGTGAAGCTCACATTTGTAATTTCCCTTTCATTTTTCCTTTTAATAAAACTTGAAAATTAGAAAAAGCTCTCTCCTCATCATTATGGCTTATTCTTATTTTGAGCTTCCCCGACCTCCCGAGATCGTGAATCATGAAACCTCACAAGTGGTATCAGAGCTGCAAGAGCGTTTCGTGATGTTTTAGAGGAAGATAGTTTTCATTTGAGATTGTTGGAATGTATGATTTGGTGTACCGTAGTTCTTCTTCCAACGTCATTTCACCTAATTAAGAGAGTGATAATTTTAGTAAAGTTCTCTCATTGAAAGAGATATCTAGTGTGTGCTTAAATATGACAAATGTGGAGTAACGATTAACTCGACCTAAAAATTCTAAGAGTTAACTCAAACACGCAGTTTGAATTGCACTTTGGTTATCACGCAAAAATGACAGACACATTCTGCTTGGGCTTGTCTAACTCTTCAAAGAAAAATTCTTTATCCATACCAAACTCTTTTCCAACCTCTGCAATTAGCATTATAATCGGTTTTTAAAGTTGCATAGCGACACACTTCTAAATTCAAGACATCCAACTAACTGCTGTACCACCCACTGTGAAAACTTTGCAAACCCGTTAGTACTTCTTGCCCGAATTAAGCAACCGCGCATAGTATGAATCGAGAATCCTTCTAAGACAATCTATTTTCTACTAAACAGAGAGTATGCCTTCAATAGTACTTTCACAGTATTGTAACAGTCATTGACTGCTTCCTAATGCTCCCTTACTAGGTTAGACTATGGAATCTGCATAACAACTCCCACTACTATGAGTTGTATCTGGCCTTTTTACACATTCATAGTGTCATCACACTGTCAACTGCTGAAGCATTAAGGAACCTTAGCATTTTCTTTGTCTATAAGCCTTCGTCCTTTAGGTGCTTTGCTTCCTTACTATGCTTAAAATGGTCTACCAAATGGCTAACATTCTAGCCTTTGCATCTTTCTATTATAACTTGCTCTAAAAACTTCAACCTTTGTGTTCTCTTGGGATTGCCTTTAGAGTACACCTTACATCCTATCTCTGATGATGCTCATTGCTAGGAATCTGTCTTTGCGGGATCCTTAATCCTTCATTCGAATTATTGAGACATCTGTCTCTTGAGCTTCTTGATTTCATGCCATCGTAGGAGTGCGGTGGCCCCTTCCATCAATAGTTGCGTTAATCCAATCAGAGGGTAACCTCAACCCTATATAGATTCCACGTTTGTTCCCGACGAGATACCCACCAAATACTACCTTTAGTAACCTTCCACTGCTGTGTCTTAGGAAGCCTACGTGGTACCTTCCTCGTCAGCTGCCCAACAGAGATTATCCTCTTTTTAGGCCTGTAATGTATAAAATCCTTCAGAGTCCCAACTGTACAAAAGAAGTGTTTTTGAGGTCAACATCCCCAACGCTGCAATGGTCTAGAGTCTTGTCACTAGGCTAATCGAACTTTACCGGAGTGTAGCTTGAACCTTTCTAACTCTTCTTTGCAAATAGTTGCAATGGTACAGATTGCCTACCAGATCCATTATACGCTCATCAATGTTATTCTCAACGCAACATAATATGGTCATCATAGTCTCAAGCTGCCATGTTAAACTTCCTTTTATATCCATGGAGGGTTACAGGCTTTAAACATTGTTTCTGTAAGTGGCCCTTATGGTTGCAATTCCAAAAATGTGATTATCTGCTGTTTTTGGACCTTGACCTATCTTCTGTGATTTCAATCTTATTTTGTTCAGTTTCTGCCTCTGTCTTGCTTTCTACCCTTGCCTTTGTCTTTCTGCACTTAATCAAGGAGTTAGAGTATAGTAATACGGATGTCTTCCTACGGATATCTTACCCCAAGAATTAAATCGTGGAATGTTATCAAACTTAAAGCTTGGTACTTCCGGTTGAACTACTAATTGCTTGTAACAGTGCCTGACCAGCTCTTCGGTCAACGAAGAGTAGTTACAAAAGAGCTTGTTACTTCATCACTGAAGATTATATCAACGACAGCAACCTTGATAGGATTGAATTAAACTCGTTTACATGATCTATAACGGAGGCTCCTTCATTCATCTTCGCATTAACCAATTGTCGAATAAGAAACACCTTATTTGACGCACTAGGTTTCTCGTACATATTAGACAGAGCCTTTAACAAGCCGTATGTAGTCTTCTCATTGACAACGTTGTAGGCTACGTTCTTCACCAATGATAGCCTGACCGCACCCAGAGCCTGCCTATCTAGCAGGGCCCAGTCCTCAAACTTCATGCCTGTAGGTTTGGATTCTGCCAAAGGCTCGTGAAGCTTCTTCTGATACAGATAGTCTTTGATCTTCATCTTCCAGAACCCGAAATCGTAGCCTGGCTCTTGATACTACTTTATTAGGGTATATCGCACCTGCACACACCGCTTGAACAAACAAAGAATACAAACAACGCTTGCGGAAAGTAAAGAACTCGAGATATAACGTGGTATCTATGACTTAGATAGTCATAGCAGTTCACAGGGTCAAACTAGAGAGATTTTATTATTGTGGTACGCACACACACAAGAGATACAAGTTTACAATTACAATGAGGAGTATTTATAAGTGTGAAACCCTAATCCACTTTACTCATTCTACCAATGCGGGATATAAGCCTTCACATCTCAACATTTTGTGGGCTGATGCCATGTCGCCAGACGCTAAGCCATGGCGCCATACTACCCTGCCCAATTATGCATAAACTTTTAAAACTTCACAAACACTCGCATAACTCATAAGCAATTATTTATGAATAAGTTCAAGATCTTGAACTTATTCATGACATATAAGCATGAAACAAAATCACACCATTGATGAAACTGAAAATAACGTTTTATAGATTTTAAACATTTTCATGAACCACCCGTTGTTAATGTTCGTAAGACATCCATAATGTTAAATTTTTTACAACTTTGTACATTTTTAAAATCATGTACTTATAAACTTTTTGATTCTATAAATATGCATTCACTATATATATTTTTCACAACTTCATAAATGATTCACAATAGCTTCTACATTAAATTATGAACAAGTTAGTCCCCATATCAATTCATTTTATATTTTAACTCCCTTTAAATTTAATATTATAATAATTTAACTCATAAACCTGTTAAATTCTATATTTTTACTCTTTTATATCATTTTTATTATAACTGATAGTTTTTATTAGAAGAGCATCAGCTTATTTCGTAGCTACAAAACAAATGTTTTTGCAATAGCCGCAATGAGTGGAAAAAATATAAAAAAACTATAATTAAAAGGATATAACTAAAAAAAGAGGATTCGTTAAAACTTTGGTGACATATTTTTGGTTGAGAAGGTTCTCTGAGTAAAATGAAATAAAATTTGAGAGGGAATCATGTTACACTTTTACATCATAGGTGGGGAAAAGAAAATGATTGCGATAAGTATCTTATACAACTGATTTTGTATTTAATAAGGAGACTATGACATGTGATAACATCAAAGTTAAACAAAAGTGAAGAAAAGAACGAATTACATGTATATCAAATAGTGAATGATTCGTGTTAGTACAAAACATGTGACGGGGTATTGAGTGGGCTTAGATCGCTTGTCGGGCTGGACCTCTAAGCTCTCAGGGTTATATCATGTACTAAACGAAGTAATTGAAATGATTTCCTGCATAAGTGAAAGAAAACCGTTAGCCTTATCGTAGGGACGGACCCCACGATTAGACTCTGGCGTGAGAGTAAGTACACATGTTGTCAGAGAGTATGTGTGTGTATTGGAAGGAGTCGGAAAATTGTACCTTTTAATGTGTCAAATGATCCCTTTTATAAGGGAGTCTAGTACTAGGGTTTCCTAGTATTTCGCCTGCAATTGCAGTTGCCGGAGTGGGACCCTTTTCGGGTAAGGGTTCGCGGATATCGTGATTGCGGATGCGGATTACCTTTCGCGGATGTTAGTTAACCCGTGGATGGCCTGCGGAAGCGGCGTGTGACCGATCCGCATCCGTCTTGTTGCGACTGGCCGTGGCCAGTGTGGTACTAGGCTTAGTTTCGGTCTGTTATGCTTATTAGTTATTTAGTTGGGCCAGGGCCCAAATGTAATGGTACGGCCTAGGCCTAAAAGCCTGTCGTACCCATTATACGCCATCAAGTCCCCCAGTCTAGTATTGTTACTGCGTGCGGCGTTGTGCCGCGTGCGGTGAATATTGCTAGACTTTGTTCCTTTAGTACCGCACGTCTTTCTTCTTCCGCGACTATTCTTTAACTGGTTAGATAGGGTTTGGGTGACGTGTAATTACCCTGACCTTTCGCTTCCTGACTGACATGACTTGAGGTCAGTTACCTAACTGTCATCACATCTGTTTTCTTTTAATCCTATCCGTTGGTTGACTTAGTGGGTTACACATGTCTTCATCTTGCTACCTCTTGCATTTACTATGACAAGGTATAAATACCCCCTTTGATTTTTACTGTTTTCTTTTTCGTCTTCTCTACTATTATCGCCATTGTTGAAAAAATCTTTGACCTTTTTTATATACTTTTCCACTTCAATAACTGTTTGAAGGTTCGTTAGTTTACCCAGTTAGGCTTTAACTTCCTTTCTTCAACAATGGGTACCATTGATAGTATGAAATCCGTCTTGACCCAGTCTGCTTTAGATGTTTTATGTGAGAAGTTTCAGATTCCTGATGTTGTTCACCCTGAACTTCCTAGTCGTAATGATAGGATTCATAATAGTCCTGCTGGTAAAATTGGTGTTTATAGCAGGTTTTTTAATTTTGCCAACTACCGGATCCCTCTTTCTCAGTTTCTTATAGATATACTTGCATACTTCCAAATCAATTTGTCTTAGTTATCCGTTATTACGGCCGCCAAGGTCTCTCATTTTGAGATCTTGTGCCACGTCCATGGTTTTGTTTCAACTGTAGGTAACTTCCATAGGTTTTATATTAATTTCAAAAATAAAGGTTGGATGTCCTTTAGTAAACATGCTGAAAATGCTCTGGTTTGTTACACCACACCCCTAGATTCATTAAAAAATTGGAATGACCATTTCTTCTGGGTTGATGCCTCCGCCTTTCCCCTTATCGTCCCGTGGAATAGTAATAAAACATTGAGGAAAGATCCTCATCCCACGCCCGCTGAATTTAACGCGGACGTGTGTAATTATCTTGCTGACAATCCTACTCCGTTTAGAAAGTTTCCAGAGCCCTTCTTATGCTTTGTTGGCATAAGTCGGTACTATGATCTGGATGAGAACTGTTATCCGACCTTCTAGGCTAATGATGTTGGTCCCACTTCAACACTTTTAATGATCGAATTCCTTAAGCTTGTTTAAGGTTTAGTTATATTAGATAAATCTAACACAACTATAGTAGAAACTTTGTGTGAATGTCATATATACTTGCTAAGACAAATCCCCTAGCTCACTACTTACATGTTTTTTTCCTTCGAGAAAGTTTTTTTCTCCCATAGCCCTCTTATGGCATTTGTTGGCATAAGGTCGGTACTAAGGATCTGGATGAAAACTGTTAACCCGACCTTCTAGGCTAATAATGGATTTTGATCCCGACTTCATTCAAACACTTTTAATGATCGACCTTCCTTAAGCATGTTTTACAGAAAAGTTCTCTACTCAAAAACTAACACAACTATAGTAGAAACGATAGTTGATAATGTATTAAAGATTTATTGCGGACACTACACATAAAAAATCGGAAGACATACCTAACTTCAACACAAAACGCCCCCGCCATTCCCCCAATACCCAGAACCCAACACGTCTAATACAATATATATAAGACAACAAATGACTACTCACCTCTCTCCTATTAATAAGGTTTCCAAAAACCTTGAAGCAAGAAAAAACTACCTATTAGATGACTTCGTTATGTGTATAAATGGAATACCTAAGAAAGAACTAAAACAATCTTATATGCCTTAGGACCTTGCCTTATATATACAACTAAGGAGTCCGTAGTCGATTATATACTAAATTCCTATAGACTTAGAATATACTCTATGATTTGCGTAATCTATAAAAATAACTAATACTATCAAGAAAGAAATCTAGACTCCAAACAAACTTTACCTATCTTTGTATTGTCATATAAATCCTGTTTGACTGACAAGTATAAACTTCTTTTTTAGCAGTCTTAATCTTTGAGCCTTGATGTAAACTTTTTTGTACTAGCTACAATACCTTTTATAACAAACCCACCAGCATTTTAGTAACTTATAAAACCAGCAAAAACATAAACTTGAGACACAGAGGCAGTAAGTATCTACTTATGATAATATTTTTCTTCCAATCTTCACCGCGATTACATACATAAACACGAGCAGACTAATCAAAATTAAGCAGTACAAATAAAATACTAGCTAATTAACTATAAAGCAAGGCATTACTAACATTATACAAAGCAGCACAAACTTACTAAGCCATATTTTTCATATATAAGTTAATGAAAGCGCATTAACTAAGCATAGCACATATAAACACAAAACCATATCAATCCTAAACTCTAAGATCATCAAAAGTGTCTTTAAATATATCCCAACAAACAACCCTTAACATGAATATACTTATTCTTCCAAAATCACAAAAAGTTTACCTTCATTGAAAGCTTCCAATAATCACCAGGAGGTGCTTTCCAAACACTTCATATGATTCTTAAGAAGTTTTGTGGGAGAATTTAATAAGAAGCTGAAATGGATATTTCACTGAAATGATCAGCCTAAGCTTCTTGATCAGCATATCTGTAATTATAGTATTGGAAAAGGGGTCACCCAATCTCTTCTCCTCCACCAACCATATGAAAGTACACATTTTTTTGCTATCTTCCTCCTCGATGAATGAACACCAACAGGAATCATATTATCTATCCAATCCAATACACTGTAATATCTTTTTATTTCTTTCTTATCCTCCAACTGTGTCTTCAACATGTTATGGTTTCACACATTTCTTTAAATCTCCACAAAGAATCAAATCTACATCCTCTCCACTGTCTTGTTGATTCTATATTTTAGCTTTTTATAAATTTTAATTACCAATTTGTAGTACAAAATCTACAGTCTTCCCTGCTAAAACTTTAAGCATTATGACTAAAGAACGTCTGTACATTAGTGACTTTCCTCAATCAAGCTCTTAAAATATTTGATAATACGCTTTTCTTTTCGCTTCTAGTTGTGGAACTTCCAGTTAACAAAAGTTGGAAGGCTTAAGAAGCTAATAGGTAACAAACAATTAATTGCTAGACTTTGAACTACTTCCACTTCAATCAACCCAAACTAACAACACATAATCCAAACCGCACTGTAGTTACAATGGTACATCAACCACCCACCAAATGCATCTTATTTTAGCAATTCCACTTGATATCTAAAAACTCATCATTCCTGCTCTATCCCTTTGAACTACTGGCTTTCCTTGTGCAACACTACACCTGCTTCAGCTTTCCTTGCGAACTCTCTTTTATAAAATTAACACCAACTCAGTTTCTGTAGTCAACAAAGTATTCAACCCTTTTTTCCATTGCATGTCAAAATAATTCTTGAATATAATGGCAAAGGACTTGTTCTTCTTTCAAATTTTTTTTGTGGGCTTCCATCCTTCCCGATGTTTTTTCAGATAAGTACACATGATAGCTACATCCTTAGTTAAGCTCTTGTTGGTGTACTGTTCCCTCTTCCTCTTCCGCTTCTCTTAGCAGCAAAAGTTTTCTTATCTTTTGCTCTAAGAATATGAACAAACAATGTTGCCTTATTCTCATGCAATCAGTTCTGTCTTACTCTTTTGAGCTTGCGAGTCCTTGAGCCAACTGATTAATCAGTTCAATTTTACCGGGAATATCATCCCAACATGTATGGCTATCTTTCAGAATGTTGAGCTTTTTCTCTAAGCCATTCTTTCTTTCCATCTGCTTCTTCAAGCATGTAACTTAAAAGTGCAAGCTCTTCATCAAGGAGTCTTAACTACTCAGGCCAACTTCAATATATAGCTTAAAACTTTCCCCCATCCTCCCCCCAACCACCACCCCCCTCCCAGCCGCCCACCGCCTCCCTCCTACCCGCCTGTCCCCAACCCACCCCCCGCCCCCAACCCCCCCTACCACCCCCCAGCCACACATTCCACCCCCCTTCCCCCCCCCCCCACCCCCCCTCCTTCCCACTCTCCCCCAGACCTTACCTTCTTCGCCCCCTGTCCCCCTATCCTCAGTATCCCGACATTCCCGACTTTTCCCCCACTCCGTTCCCCACTCCTCCCCCCCTTTCCACCATTCTCCCATTTATCCCTCACCCTTCCTCCTGTTCCCTTCCGTTTCCTCCCATTTTCCCCTCCACACCCCCCCCCCTTACTCTCCATCCATTGTATCCCCAGGACTATCTCTCCCCACCCTCCCACCCCCGTATTTCCCCCCCTGGTTCCCCCCCCCTCCCCTCCCCCTATCCTTCCCCCTTCCTCCCCCTCCTTTTCTCCATATTCCCCTTCGCATTAATTCTTGAATATTGGCAAAGGACTTGTTCTTCAAATTTTTGGGCTTCCATCCTTCCATGTTTTTTAGATAAGTACACATGATACTCCTTTGTTAAGCTCTTGTTGGTGGTTTGTTCCTCTTCTCTTCTGCTCTCTTAGCTGCAAAATGTTTTCATCTTTGCTCTAAGAATTGTACAAACAATGTTGCCTTTTCTTCATCAATCAGTTCTTCTTACTCTTGAGCTTGCAGTCTTTGAGCCAACTGATAATCAGCTTCAATTTTAGCCTGGACATCATCCGAAGCTATGTTGGCTTCTTCAGTTTGTTGAGCTTTTTCTCTGGCCAGTCTTTCTTCTTCTTCTTCTTTAGCTTGTAGCTTGAAGGCAAGTTCTTCATCAAGTCTTATCTACTCAAGCCTCTTCATAGGCTTCACTTGTTCCACCACAGGCTCTTCAATCATAATCCCTTTGTCTTTGTCCTATGGAGGTTTTGATACAAATATTATTGTTGTAGGTGTTGTTGTAGTTGTACCATTCTCTAGTTCTTGTATCATAATCTTAACAGCCTTAGGTTTTGCACTCTTTAACTCTATCAGTGCTTGAGCCAAAGTAATTTCAACATCAGTTATTGTAGCAGTTGTTGTAGTTGTAGTTGTACCAGCAGTATTAACTGTTTCTTTAGTAGTTCTAACAACAACTTGTTGGGATTAAAAGACTTCAAGATGATTCTTAGAGTTACTACTATTCAGGTATATATTAGTGCTGTCAAGCATAACTTAGTGCTGCTGGTAATACTAATGAAAATTATGTTAAGTAGTTAGTACTGGTAGTGTATGTTAATACTGCTAGAGTAAACTTCTAAGTGGTTAATACTGCTTGTGCTCAGTTACAACTGCTGAGTGATTACTACTGCTGGAAGGATGATGCTGACAGAGATGAGATTAAAGATTGATTGGAGAACAAGAATACTTATAAAGATAAGTATTAGTTATTTGTAAAGAAGATATGTATAACTTATTTGTTTAGGAGATTATGTTTGTTTATAGAAAAGATCATGATAAGTTAGGAAAGTATTGTAAGCCTTGTAGGACTCCTTGGTGTATAAAAGGAGGTCCTAGGGCATAATGTTAGGAGTACATCTTTGATATTCGTAGCTTCAAGGTTATTTTGTAACCATATCACCATTTAGAGTGATCGTTTCATATTGAGGCTGAAAGTTTACTAAAAGTTTGTTTATTGTTTTATTATTCTTCTTAGTATTACAAACTAGTTTCCGCATAGTTTGCGATAATCTCAATCTTAGTGTATACTATAGTTGTTTTGGATCTATCCAACACAACTAAGCTTTAACAAGCTAAGTAAGATCTGTTCAATAGGGATCAACAAGTGGTATCAGAGCTTGTTGAGAAACTTTGAATAAGAAGAACACTATATCTACACAAGATCTGTTAGTCAAAGAAAAGATAGAGTCACAATCAGAAACTACCCAAACAGTGTTTGCACTAAAACTTCCAGTACTCAAAACAGGAGACTATGATCTCTGGAGCATGAGAATGGAGAAATATCTTACTCACGCTGATTATGCTCTTTGGGAGGTTATTGTGAATGGTGATGCACCTGCTATTGCATTATCTAGTGCTGGTACTGAAGGTCCCATTCCTCCTAAAACTGCTGAACAAAAGCTAGCAAGAAAGAATGAATTGAAAGCAAAAAGCACTCTGTCGTTGGCCATTCCTAATGAGCACCTATTAAAGTTTCATGGAATCAAGGATGCAAAGACCTTATGGGAATCAATCAAGGCCAGGTTTGGAGGCAACAAAGAATCAAAGAAAATACAGAAAACCATATTGAAGCAGCAATATGAGAATTTTGTTGCATCAAGATCTGAAGGACTGGATAAAACCTATGATAGGTTTCAAAAACTCATCAGCCAATTGGAAATTCATGGTGAAGTTATCTCTCAGGAAGATGCAAATCTGAAGTTGCTGAGAAGTCTACCATCAGCTTGGAACAATATTGCTTTAATCATGAGAAACAAATCTGATCTAGACACATTGAGCATGGATGATTTGTATAATAATCTGAAGGTGTATGAATCTGAGATTAAAGGCCAATCAAGCTCAAACTCTTAAAATGTGGCTTTTGTATCTTCAGAAAACACTAGCAGTACTAATGAAGCAGTTAATACTGCTCATGAAGTTTCTACTGCTAGTTCACAAGGACAAGCTTCTTCCTCAACTTATGCTGATGATGTCATGTTTTCCTTCTTTGCTAATCAATCTAATAGTCTATAATTGGACAATGAAGATCTGGAGCAGATTGATATTGATGATCTTGAAGAGTTGGATCTCAAATGGTAGGTATTCATGCTTACTATGAGGGTGAAAAAATTCTTAAAGAATACAAGAAGGAATGTGAATTTCAATGGCAAAGAAACTGTTGGCTTTGATAAGACAAAGGTTGAATGTTACAACTGCCACAAGAGAGGTCACTTTACTAGAGAATGCAGGGCACCAAGGAATCAGGGAATATGTTAGCCTTAATTATATTAAGTCAAACAAGAATGTTATCGGTCTAAGAAAGTCAAACTAGGTCTTGTATTGTAATAGGCTAGTCGGGTTCAACGGGCTTGG
>BQNB010143937.1:0-11394 GCA_026074375.1 Tanacetum coccineum | reverse complement strand
GTTTAGGCGGGAACCATTTGAGAAGATATACAGTATTTCAAAAGTTATGGGAAAGGTTTGGGGTTTTGGCAAAATCGGCCCCTCATGGTGTTATGTTTGAGTGCATCCATGGTCCTTGTGGTTAAATAACTTTGGGGACTTGGCAAATTAAGTCCCCAAAAGTTATAACACTAATTGCAGTACACGTCCTTGGTGTATATAAGTCTTTGGACTTGGCAGGAATGCCCCTTGGAGTACAACTTTGCCAATTTGGCAGCTTTCACCATTCTCTTCTTTTTCTTCTTTTTTTTCATTAAACAAGTTTAGGATTTGGCAATTTTAACCCTTAAACTTATTTTTCTTCACATGTTGACTTTTGGATTTGTCGGGGTTGACTTGGGTTGACTTTTCAGACTTGGGCTTGGACTTTGACTTTGTCTTTTCCTTGCTTTTCCATTCCGAGTCTGGTTTTGTCGTTTTGGCTTCGTTTTTCGTCCTTTTCTTAGATATCCGTTCCTGCACAATACAATTAGCAAAACAAGCGTATATTTGGCATTTTAAGTCCGTTTTTGGTTATTTTAGCTCATTTTTAAAGGTAAAAGGTATGTGTAATTAAACACATACCATAAGCCATAAGAAAATTTGAGATGACATGTTTTAAAATGTTTTAAACTTTTAGTCGAACTTTATCTACAGAACTGTGTCATTATTGAATGACATTTCTCATTTCGTAGATATTATCGATTCATGAAAGACATGTCGAGAAGATTTTTTATGGTTTTGAAATTTTCTGATTTTATATTTTGTTTTTGAAATTTTATATTTTTGTATTTGGTTTTTGATGAAGTAGTAAACCGTGTTACTCTTCGTCTGACTCTGCAAGACGTTTCGGCTCTTCCAATGTGATGCTTTGCATACCGAGGCAGATGATCAGGAATTAGAAGTGTTCTCTTGCGAGTGCTTTAGTGACGATATCCGCCAGCTGATAATCGGTCTTAATAAAGTACAGCTCAACAACCCCGTTTTCAATTTGCTCTTTAATAAAGTGGTAGCAAACGGCGATGTGTTTTGTCCTGGAGTGTTGCACAGTGTTGCAAGATAAGGAAATTGCGCTCTCGGAGTCGAAGTATAAAGGAATCTTGTTAAAATCAAATTCGTAGTCAGTTAACTGAGATCGCATCCATAGGATATATGCACAGCTAAACAACCGGACAGGGAGATATATTCAACTTCAGTTAAAGATATCGTAAGATACAACATCTATTCTTGACGACCAGCTTACAAGCTTTCTCCCAAGAAATTGTGCACTACTACCCGAAAGATACTTTATTGTTTTTAATCTTGGCAACCTGCATGGTCAGCGTCTACAAAAGCTGTTAGATTAAAATTGGTGTCCCTCGAATACCATAGACCCATATTAATGGTTCCTTTTAGGTACCGAAAGACTAATTTTACCGCATTTAAGTGCTTTTCGGTAGGCTTTATCTAGTACCGGGCACACATGCAGACGGAAAACACTAGGTCAGGGTGACTAGCTGTGAGGTACATAAGGGATCCGACCATCATCCGGATAACGAGTAAGGTCACTGGAGTCCGTTTGATACATCATCCAGTTTGACAGCCCACCTAAGGGATGTCAATAGTAACACATTTTTTTTGAAACCAAAACTGTTTTGAGCATTTCAAGAGCATACTTAGATTGATTAATGAAGATGCCTCTAGGACTTTATGAAATTTGACGTCCTAGAAAAAAATGATATTTGTCCCATCATTGACATTTTAAAATGTTTGCTCATTAATTTTGCAAATTTATCACAAAAGATTGGATTAGTGGAAGCAAAAATTATGTCATCAACATAGATTTGTACCAGTATGAGATCATTTCCTTCCTTTCGAGTAAACAACGTCAGATCTACCACACCTTTGACAAATTTTTGGCTGAAGAGGAATTTGGAGAGTAGGTCATACCATGCGCGAGGAGCTTGTTTCAATCCATAAAGTGCTTTCTTCAATCGGAATACGTGATTCAGATTTCTTGATTAACAAACCCTTCTGGTTGACTTATGTACACCTCTTCCTTTAAAATTCCATTCAGAAATGCCGTCTTCACATCCATCTGGTATACTACCATATTCTTGTGTGTAGCATATGCTAAGAATATTCTGATAGCTTCAATGTGAGCGACTGGTGCAAACGATTCTTCAAAGCCGATCCCCTCTTCCTTATGATAACCTTTTGCCACTAACTAAGCCTTATTTTTTAGCACACCGCCATATTCAGCAAGTTTCACTTTGAAGATCCACTTTAGACAGATGATCATAGCTCTGTATGGTCTTGGTACTAACTCTCATACTTCAAGCCGCTCAAATTTATGGATTTCCTCTTGCATGGCTTCGATCCAACAAGATTCTTCCATTGCTTTTTTATAATTCTTTGGCTCTGCTTTAGCTAAGAAAGCTTAGAAATAACACCATAAAGCGTCGGTAGAGAGTTGACGTCTTGTAGAAACAGGTTTGGATGGATCGCCGATGATTCTTACTAACGGATGATCTTTTGTCCATCTTTTTGTGTAAATTGGAGGTTGTTGGAAAGTGTGCATGTTTGAAGTATCAACAATCCGTGAAGATGACTCAGTTGAGCTGGTGTCTGAATGGGCTCCAGAAAAAAAATAGCCCGTTCTCAATACTTGGGCCTTGCATCAAAAGGCTTCTTCAAATCGATCCTTCTGTCCCTGACGATAACCTGTTTGCTACTAACCGAGCTGTATATTTTCAGAACACCGCCATATCATCAAGTTTTCACTTTAAATACCCTTTTAGACGTGATAATCATAGCTCTGTCTGGTCTGGTACTAATTCCCATACTCTTCAACTGCTTCTCAAATTCATAGATTTCCTCTTGCATGACTTCAATCCAGCAGGAATTCTTCCATTACGTCTTTATAATTCTTCGGCTCCTATTTAGTTAAGAACGCATAGAAATAACACCATAAAGCATTAGTAGAAAGTTGACGTCTTGTAGAAACAGGTTTGGATGGATCGCCGATGATTCTTACTAACGAATGATCTTTTGTTCATCTTTTTGTGTAAATTGGAGGTTGTTGGAAAGTGTGCATGTTTGAAGTATCAACAATCCGTGAAGATGACTCAGTTGAGCTGGTGTCTGAAGGAGAAAATGGATTGGTAAATGTGTCACTATCAAACATTACAACTTCTATATTTGGTTCAACATTTATAGAATTGAGTAGAGAGTTTGTTGTTTCAATATTTGGTGAAGTACTTGGAGATAAATCATACTTTGTCTATAAAGTATACGAGAAGAAGAAGAAGAATGGCGCCCCAGGCTGTATGTGGAGGTAGAGTTGCAGTGGAAATAGGGTTAGATGCAACACTTAGATTCTTGGAGTATTCATCGAACATTGTTTGAAACAACAAATCCCAGTCATTCTATGTAGGAAGTTTAGCTGATGTTGAAGCAACCTGGTTTAGCACGAGTCCTGAATTAATTTGTCCAGAAATCAACCCATGAAGATCGGGTCCTGAACCGTGTTGTTCAGAAGCCATCTGAGTAAGTTCATCAAATTGTACGTTCATTGTTTCCATTATTTGTCTGGTCCTTTTGTTGTAGATCCAGTACGCCTTTTTGGATGGTGAATAACCGATGAAGATTCTAATATCTACTTTAGGCTGAAGTTTCCCAAGATCCTCAAAATCGTTTGTTGGATAACATAAGGCATAAAAAACATGAAGATACTTGAGTTCTGGTTTGCGATTTCTGAGCAGTTCATATAGAGTCTTATCGTAACGAGTATGGATTAGGGAGCGGTTTTGAGTATAACATGTAGTAGCTATAGCTTCAGCCCATAGAAATAGCGGAGATTTGTAGAAAATAAGCATGGTCCTTGCAGCCTCTACCAATGTACGGTTACGCCTTTCAACTATACTGTTTTGTTATGAAGTACGTGCAGTGGATGTATTATGAGTAATTCTAACCTCTTCCATGTAATTTCGTAGTGTCTGATTGAGAAACTCTGTGCTGTTGTCGGTATGAAGATATCTTACTGTAGCATTAAGGTTAACTTGAGCTTGCTTTAAAATTTTGATGATAATTTCTGGAGCTTTATCTTTCATTCTAAAAAACATCACCCAAGTAAAACGAGAATAATCATCAACGATGACAAGAATATATCTTTTCTTGTTTAAACTTTCTACCCGCATCGGTCTATACAAATCCATATGCAACATTTGAAGTTTCTCATTTGTACTAGGTTCAGGCTTATGTGGATGAGATTCCTTCTTGCTTTTTCCCATTTGACATGCCGAACACAAATGATTGTTAGTATACTTCAACATGGGTAGCCCATTGACTAGACCTTGTTTAGCAAGCTTATTGATGGTACCGAAGTCTAAGTGAGAGAGACGACAATGCCATAACCAAGATTTCGTCTTTGAGGCTTTGGAGAGTAGACAATTAGAGAAGACTTCATCATATTCGCCATTGAGATTGTATAACGATTAAAACCACAAGAACCCGATAGTAGATCAACACCTTCCAAGTTCCGTACAAAACATGTGTGTTTCCTAAAAGCTACTTCGAGATCTGAATCACAAAATTGCCCAACAGAAATAGGTTATGACCGATTCCTTCAACGTAGTAAACTCGTGAAATAAGAATATTCCCTATTTGTAGATCTCTATATCCCATAATAGCTGCAAAATGATCGTTGCGGAATCGGAATGTTCCGATAAATTTAGAAATAAAATTGATAAGCTTATCACGGTGTCCAGTCACGTGTTTGGAACACCTAGAGTATAAATACCAAAGAACAATTTCTACAATCTGAACAAAAAGAAAGAGGAAAACATATTTACAATAGGGTGGAACCCTAACTTTTAATTGGGTTTCGGGTTGTTAGCGAACCTAGGTATCGCCTAGATAAGAGAACCTCCAGGGTGGACGATCCTCTCTAGACAAAATTCCCTCTAACCTAAAACCATTTATGTTAAATAGATGAAATTGTGAGTTGATTCTTGATCTATATAAGGATTTCCTGGTGTTTTCAAATCTAAGTCTTATTTGAGTACAAGGTTCATTAACCGGAATTGCTGTAGTTGTAGGAATTTGCCTATTATGTAAAATCTTAGTAGTAGTGTTTCGAGAAGGAGAAGAAGAACACTTTGATTCTACCAAGGTAAACATTCTACCAGTAGGAACCCATTTTAAACCTACAGTTTGAAATATCCTTCCAGTTAATTTCCATTCACTTTTAACTTTTTGTTTTGCAAATTTAGCCACTTTATGTTATTGCATTTTCTTAAGATATTTAACAACACAAGCATCATGATTTGCAGAAAATAAACATTCATTATAAGATAAGCAAATAGTATCAGAATTCTTTGACAAAGTAACACTCTTAACATTCGCATTACAATCTGAAACATGATTTTTCTTATTAGCACTAGACTTAAACTTCTTATGGTGGGCTTCTATTTTATTCATCATGATTCTACTTGATGGTTGCGAGATCTTATCATTCTTTGTATTGATCTTAGGCTTTGATCCGCTAGCATTAGTAGAGCTTACTCTTCCTGTAGAAGGCAACATAGTGTTGTCAGTCTTACGAGTGTTTTGCTTTACTGCATGCTCTTTTGTGATTGTCTCAATTGTCTGTTTCGTTCTAGATGCATCTACGTAAGGCTTATTGTTCTTTTTATGACTTGTAGCGGGAGCCCACTTTTCATTCTCGCTTTATGTGAAAGGGCAAGAGGCACTAACATACACTAACAATTCCTGAATTCGCGCAGCAAACTTAGACGCATAACCTATATGTTCATTTAAAGGTTTTAGTGCTCTAGCTTGTTCTAAAAGTTCTTGTAGTGTTGCTACGTGTTCCTTAGTAACTTTTAGATAATCGTGATGCACAACCCTATTGTTCTTACAGTACGCATTGATTGGTTCAGTCTCAATCTTAAGTAAACCTGGGGCAAGAACTTTTGTGCATTCTTCAATTATCTTCTTGGTTTTCAAGTGTGAAGTGACTTATTTTGATAAATCATTTTTCTCAACAACGTTAGGAATAAACTTTGATTTAGGAAACGGAGTTATTGAATAAATTTTAGTTCCTGAAGTTGAAGGTTTAGAAATCGTAGTATTCACACTTGTACCATTATGATTCATTTGAGATTCAAAAAACTTTCCTTTCAACAGGACTCTTAACTTGTTATTTTTAAAAATCTGATCATTCAGTTTTTGTTGCAAAGAGTCAGTTTGACGTTTTGTTTTTGCCAGTGTCTGCTTGATTGAATCGTATAGCTTTTTATATTCTAACTTAATATGTTCTCTTTCCTTAACTAAGGAAGAAACTTGAAAAGCTAGTGACACGTTCTCATCCTCTATTTTCTAAATCCTAGAATCAACAATAGGTAATTCACACTGAGTCTTTTGGCTCTTTTGAGCTAAAAAGATGTTTCAACTCATTGATTACGTGTAACTTATCTTGCAATTGCACTTTTAGATCATTTATCTCAACAGATTGATTATTGATTGTTTTAACCAAAAGTTGTTTATTTTTCGTGTCATGGTCATTAAGAATCATTTGTTCTTTGTGATTTTGAAAAGCAATATCAAGAGTAATGTTGTATTCCTCAAGTTTTGCAAAACGTTTTTTTAATTCACTTAAAGAATTGTTTGATTCTTGAAGATCTAAAAGCACAACGTCTAGACTTTTACACTTTCCACAATTATCAACTTCATTCAACGAATGCAAGTAAGTGCACATAATATCACTAGCGATATTTTCTTCTAAGAGTCGATCATTGTTGATTAAAATTTGTCTCTTTTTAAATTCAAAAGATTTCTTTGCCAGAGAAAATTGATCAACCTCGTCTTCCATTTGTTCAAAAATATCTTTCGTTTCTTTAACCTCTGTAATAAAGCCTTTTTCAAAAAAATTGAAAGTTTCTTTTAGGTTGTCAGAAAATGGTATGAAATCTTCATTAAAGGCACCTTTTATATCTGATTGCTCCCAACTACCAATCTCATAAGGAGACAACGTAGTTCTTCTCTTGATGCATTCATCCAACTTAGTAAGAAGATCTCGTGCATTGTTTAAGTTCCTAAGAACTTGACTAGTTGATGGGAGTTTTTTAGGAAAAACTTTAGTTTTTGAAACAATTACAGGAGGACTTGATATTGAAGACCAATATAATTGTTGTTCTGACAATTGTGTTTGTGGAACAAAAATCTCATAAAGTTTGTTTAATTTAGAGTAATCAATCGGTTTAGTATTAACAACAGTTTGTTTTCAAGCATTTTCAACCGACTCTCTTCAGCAACTATCAAAGTTTCCTCAGAATCACACACAGATACGGGATTATGTTCTTTAGCAATCAACACATGTCCATTATATAATACAGGTTGTTTCCATCGAGCTTGAGAAAGATACAAAGGATTTTGATAACCAAGAGTTGTCTTATGTGTTTCATAAATTTTGAGGTTTGGTTAACATGTGCATAGTTTGAGCAGATTGACCAACTTTAAAAACAATGTTTTCAAGTTCCTTTTTTGCCTTTTCCAAATCTAAAATTTCAATGATGTTCTTTTCATACTTTTCAGACGACTCTTGTTTGAGTGTTTCAAAATTCTTCTTTAGAAAAGCAATGTGAGTATTTAAATCCTTCATTTGTGTTTCTTGAGAAAAAACTTGTTTTTCAAAATCTTTTACTTTTCTATTATGATCATTAATGATTGTGTATAATTCACGATTTAGATATGCTTCTTGTTCAGAATGACCATCTTTAACTGCATATCCTAAAACTCTGACTCTATCTTTGTATCATTTAAGCTCGCTGGTTAATGATTTAATTTTACTTTTTGACTCTTGATTTACCTTGTTACACTTTTCTACTTGAGATTTCATTCTTTTGTACATGAGGAGGAACATAGTTATCTACATCATCTCCAATAATAAGCATATAATCAGTATAAGATATAACATCGTTGTTACGCTTAAGCTCATCATATGACTCATTAGTAGATATGATGTTTTCAATATATCCCAAATCTTGTATATTAGAATTAAGCACATCAGAATCATGATAAGTGTCGTAATGAGGTACCTCAGAGAGTGTGTTAGAATCATAACGAGGTGAAACTGTGTCATCACTGAGAGAACCAACAGGAGACAAATTTTCCATGAAGATTGCATTTGCTATAGCTTCGGCATCACAGTCTAAATCATATGCATCAATGTGGTCTGCCTTGAAATTTGCTATATCTTGTAACTAGAGATCCTAGTAGTCATTAGTTTCTTCCAAATTGTCAGCTAAGAAATCCTGTTGCTCTTCATCCAATACCACTCCTGCTTCTTATGCTTGAGCAAGTAGCATCTTACCTTTAAACCTTTCAGAATCTTTCACCATTTTCCTTGCAGTGCACTGCTTAGCCATATGACCTTCACCTTTGTAGTTATAACATCTGATTACCCTTGGTTGATTTGTCCTTGTATTTCCAATTGCATTTATAACCCGTGCTCTTGAAGCTTGATTATTTCCAGCATTTCCCGCATAACCTTGAGACTGTCTACCTTGAACATTTTGAACCATAACTTGGCCATTTTAAATTGTAGCTTGAGTTCTTGGATTAGACGAAGTTCGAAGTAGGTTATTTATGGGAGGAAATTTTGAACGGTACACTGAACTCAAAAATATCATAGCTTTGTTGAAACTGGCTATTGGATCATCTGTTGAAAGAAAGGTTGGTATAGCAAGTCCGGTATTAGGTTGATATGTAGGTGGCTGTGGAACAACTGTAGGTGCATAGCTCTGAAGTAGAGGTGACTGAATAAGTTGTTGGGTTATTAGAGTGCTTGATTGATAGTGTTGATATGGTTGATAAACTTTAGATGGTTGAGCTTGATACTGTGTTTGATTACTGTTGTATGAAGGAGGAGGGTTGTAGGTATTTGCCAGTAAAGCAAGTGGTTCTGGGAATCGTTGTCGCATTTCTCAAACTTATTTAGCATCTCTTCCATTGTGTTTGAGGAAAGCGTACAACTGATCAAAAGTTACTTTGTGAAGATTTCTTACTTGTTTAGCTGCAGTGACAAACCTACTCAACTCAGGTTGAAGATAATTCACAAACTTCGTGTTGATTTGCATAAGTGTCATAGTCATAGAAATCATGTTCATGTCATTGATTAGTTTAGGAAGTCTTAGATAGTAAGAATGGATTGATTCTTTAGGCTCAGATGTGAATTTGTCAAATTCATCATATGGCATAGACTCACGTTCTTGCTTGGTCATCTTTGTGCCTTCCATAAGTTCTTTGACACGATCCCATATTTCCTTTGCAGTTTGATAGTGGTTGATGAGAGTGTAGATGTCAACTGGCAATCCGAGAAGAAGTATGTTAATAGCTTTGATGTCACTGTCATAACGTAACTTATCATCTCCTTAAAGGTCTTCAAGTCTTTCAGCACGACGGATGTCGGTAACGCCATCTGTGTATTTAGCAGTAATTTCTGACTTGAATTTAAGGACCGTGTTCGACTGAGTCTCTTAACATTTCACCATTATCTTTGCCTCGGATATATAGCATAATCCGGGTCTTCCAACTATCATACATGCCTTTTTCTAGCACAGGGGGAAGAGTTTCATAATTTGTAGCAATAACGTTTTCTGCCATAGTAGCCATTGTGAATTTGATCATGTAGACTTTGTAAGAATTGATATTTGTAAGGATCGTTTTGACGAGAAGAAGTGTTGTTTTTGTGAAAGTGTTGTCGAAAGATTGTATTCTTAACACGAACCGAGTCAAAAGATTGCAACTTTATCAATTTAGTTTATTTAAAAACATTACAGTTTAAACCTTTTTAACTTTAAAAACCCTAATTTTAACCTTAAACCACAAATTAATTATCTACTAACTTCCAAAAATCACCTTTCTACTACAAAACCCTAATTTCCACTTTATTAATTTAATAATAAAACCTTTTTAACCCTAAAAATTACAAAACCCTAATTTAGAAAACTAGGGTTTAGTTTTTTAAAATTTTTGGACTCATTCTGGGCTTGGAGGCTTTGGAGGTTCGGTTGGTGTAGTATGACCGATCCAGGGGTGGTTCGGTTGGGCTTATGTAACCGATCATAGGGTGGATCGGTTAGGGAGATTCGGTTGGAAGTTATCGACTAAACAGATGGTTCGGCTGAGGCTTGTGACCGATCCAAGGATGGATCGGTTGGGAGGTTCTGACCGAACCTTGTGGTTCGGCTACAGGTGGTTCGGTTAGACTCTTCTGACCGAACCTCGTGGTTCGGTTGGACTTTTCTGACCGAACCTCATGGGTCGGTCACGAGTTGTTCCCTTTTTGTTTCCGAGTTGTTTTTCGGTGATGTTTTAAGCGTAAAGATTGAATCTTTTTGCGAGAAAACTAAAAAAGTTTGAACTTTTATGTAAAAGTTTGAAAAATTTTTCACGAAAACCACTTAAAGACTTCGACTTTAACGTAAATATTATGTTTTTAAGTAAAGTTTTCAAAGTAAATTGCAAAAGTTCAAGACTTTATCTTACGAAATCTCTAAAAATTACAACTTTCTTCAAATTTTAAGGCTTTGTCTTCAAGAACTTGTCTTTTTAGTCTTCATAGTCTTCAAGTTCTTCAAAGTCTTCAAATTTGATAACTTTCTTCATGAGAAACACTTTAAATCATCCCATGGCTATTGATACCAATTGATACAAAGTGATAATGTGTTACAAAGTACTACACTAGAAAGTTTTAGAAAGAGAGTAAAGAGAAAGAGAGAGGGTGACGTGAGGAGAGGGAGAGGAGGAGGAGAGAAAAGAAAGAAATATTAGATTAGAAAGAGAAGAAATCACCAACCCTGTAATGCCCCGACCCGAAAGGGTAGAAGTATTACAAATATGGTGTGACATCAAAGGCATACATAATCATAACACAAGCATAAACAGCGGAAATCTCAAATAAATAACCAAAGGAAAATAAGTCAACATGACTTAAGGTACATAAGTTCTTAAAAGACAGACATATCCAAACGAAATAATCGAAATAACGAAGGTCTCGAAAAGTAACAAATCATATATCAAAACTAAGATCTCTAGGGTAAGTCCACACTCAGCACTCATATCCCGAAAGCAACCCCAGCTCCTAGCTTAGATACCTGTCGCAGGAAAAGAAAGTGCGGCTGAGCTTACAAAGCCTAGTGAACAGATATATATAATCGAACGCAAAAGATAACGGAAAATCAAAGGATACGATATAAGGTGCAAAGGATATCACAAGACATGATCAAAAGAATACAAATATAAGGTAAGACAATCAGAAGTCAATTCATAGTGTAAGGTAAGATGAAATCAAAAAATCGAATCAAGTCCAATTACCAAGCCCAAACAAATCAT
>BQNB010143936.1:6420-16923 GCA_026074375.1 Tanacetum coccineum | reverse complement strand
AACGTACTAATCAAGGAATCATGCTAATTATAGAAAGTTACTAAAAATAGAAAGTTACTAAAAATAAAAAGTTACAAAAATAGCAAATTTCTATATATAGTAAGTTTCCATAAATAGCATGTTTCTATAAATAGCAGGTTTCTATAAATAGTAAGGTTTACATAAATAATATCAAAATGACATTTTATACCCCCAACTTATTTTATACAGAATATAATAATTATAATAACATGTCTAAAACAGACCCCATAGTTTTAGAAATTACAAAACAAGTCCTTATACTTTTAAAATCACAATCGGCTAACAAATAAATCACTAAAACCCTAATTAAATTTTTCCCCAAACATTTCCTAATTTTTATACAATCATTAGCATTAAGAGAACCTGGAAAAATTATTAAAACCCTAACCCTAATTTTATTTCTTTCCTTTTTCCTTTTATTCGAAATCGGCAAACAAAGATAAATCCCCAATAATTATTCGAATCCTTCCTAAATTTTTCCAACAATTTATCTGAATCATATGTGATATAAATACCCTTAGAAAAATATAAAATCAATTGTACAAATAATTTTTATGCCGAATTCATAATTAACTAAAAATTAGGTTTCGAACATGATTTAATTTATAAAACCAATATAACATGTATGATAATTTTTCTTAAGCATAGAACGAATTAATATGATGAAAAATGAGATACAAAAATACCTTTGATGATTCTTGATGATTTTATGAATTTATGCTATTCGGTCGTGTTATTCGAACCAAAATAATTTCCCCGATTGAACCAAGCACTCTACAATCTTTCCAATATTTTTCCCACGATCCTTGATCTCCAAAACACCTTATAAAATTCGTGCTTGCCCTTGTAAAACTTTGGTGCCACCTCTTTTGTATTTTTAGGGTTTCGGTGGTTATGGTTTTTAGGTTTTAACAAATAAGATGTATAAAAGAAATATATTAGGTAGTTTGACCAATTTTATGGGCTTTCTAAATGGGCTAAATCTGATTTGTAACTTTCCATATTTATTTTGTAACTATCCATATTTAATTTACTTTAATTTGTAATAAATACATAATTAAATACACTTAATTTCGGCATAACTTATATATACATAATTATTAATTATTTTTCTTATATAATATAAGGTATTTTAATATTACATAAATTTCATAATTGTCACATGTTGTATTTCATAATTTCTAACATTTAAATGAAGTTTATTTAAGCTTTTATGGAATTTTCTTGCATTAGGGGTATTTTGGTAATTTTACACTTGTTGAAATTTTTAGATTTTACATAAGTACATGTGTTGCGTTAACATTTTTACTTAAGCCATTAACACCTGTCACATATTCGAAATAAAAAATCACTAACCAACATGTCAGATCTAAATCCTTTCAAAAAATCTTGCTTCCAACATCCATCAACCACATGACAGGTAGTTGGTAGAGCTTTAACTATATTCACTAAAGGTGTGTCCAGGTAAGGCTTACTTAAACAACTTCCGCTTATGTTAGAATTTACTTATTAGCTTGTTATTATATGAAGAATCCTTTCAAATAAGCCAGCTACTAAGCAAAAGCTGTTTTTCTCCATCTAAACACTTAAAAAAAATGCATATTAGTTTTACCAAAATACAATAAGCTGATAAGCTGCTAAACGCCTCCTATTCAAAACACATTTCCAATATTAAAAAGCCTATAAACTCATTCTTCCAAGTTCCAACCACATTATCCAACAGCTTCAATACAAAAAATTAATCAAAATAAACACCAAAGCTACACACTTAATCAGAAAAAACACATCAAGAACCATAAAAATCACAACTTTAACCCCAAAACAAACACCCATGTAAAAAAACTAAAAACTTTCATACTTGAAGAGCCTAGATTTCAAAGACACAAAAAGAGGCTTTCGGTGTATGAGATCCACAGGTGTGTGTTTTTGTTTGGGCAGACACGTTATCTACACGTGGAAACAAATGGAGAAGAGTGGGTCGGTTTGGATTTTATACGGATTGGACATACCAACGGGTTGGATCGGGAGTGGGTAGGTATAGTTTGGATGTACGTGAGATGGGTGGGTGGGTCGGGTATGCGCAAGGTTATAAATAGCGTGAAGCGTGGCGTAGCGGCATAGCCAAGCCTTAAGCTTTAGCGTGAGGCGTAGCGACATGGCGTTTTTAAGGCGTGACTTAAGGCGGCAAAAAATATTTATAGATTTATAGATTATATCATAGTTTAGAATAATATTAGTAAATATTATTAAATTCAAGCATCAATCCAAAATATTAGTAAATCCAAGCATAAATCTCAAATTTTAGAAAAAATCCCTTAAACATTTCAAAAAAACTCGCCACGCTATGCGCTATAGCGCGCTTTATCACGCTATATGACGTTATATTGCACGCCACGCCTAGAGACTACACCTTGGCCTATTTCGTAACGTGGAGGCCACGCTTCGCGCTATGGCGACGCTATGGCGACGCTATGGCGCCGCTATAGCGCGCTATTTAGAACCCTGGGTATGAGACTCCAAATTTCAAAATAAAATATTCAATCAGTGTCCCAATGATTGTATATATTTATAACTAGCTTAAAGACCGGTCTAACGTCGGGTTATGTTTAAAGAGTTATTTTTTTAAGAAATATAGTGTGTGAATAACCAAAAAAAAGAACGTAGCAATGTTGCATTTTAATTTGAAATGATGAATAAGTAATAAGTCAAGTATTCGACAAACAATTGAGTTTTGTAGCAATTAAAATAAGAAACGTCCATACATTGTCGTCTTCAAATTTGATGGTCTTGAAGAGTATAGTGAGACACATTGAAGTAATATCCATATGTGCCCGAACTAACCTCAATTATATGTAAATAGTTTCAAGGCCTATGCATGTCTGATAATTAGACTATGGAAACACTAAAAAGGACTTGGATTACAATCTTTTGGTAGTACTAAAAGTATCTGAGCTATACATCAAGATCTATGCATGTCTAATAATTAGACTATGCAAATTAATAACTTTTGGATAAGAAATAATAGACTCGCCGTAGTAACATGCTTTATTTTAGTCTTTTATAATGTGGTCAAGTTTTTCAGTATGATGTTGATTTCCTTGTGCTACTTTTTGGGTTAAAGTTATGTTAATGACTGATTGATTGAGGTCCAGATAGATTGCTCACAAAATTAAAAGTGACACTGAAGATGTTGCGACACATGTATAGTAGAAAAACATACTTTTGAAGTCCCAAAATCTTTATTATTGGATGTACTTGAACCTAAGTACAAAAATATAGCTTGACTCGTCAGAAACTAAATTAGACAACAACCACTTTATAATAAGATGTAGTTGATGTGTTCATTAGCCGGTTGTTGTAGTGAAAGTGCCCCTTCCACCTTAGCCTTAAAACTTCCCGAATGCTAATGATCCTTGCTGCAAGAAAGATGGGGGGATCAGAACTACTGCTGCATCTCTTTACATATAAAGTTGGAACCACATTCAAAATAGTATAATTAAAAAGGCAAAGAAGTCCTTGCAAGTGTTGGCCTCTTTTTAAGAAAATATCATTAAGAAATGACAAATGCATACTGTGATTCTCTAGGTAAGAGACTTAAAACCCAAATTTTCAAATATTAAAATTAATGATATCTAAGGGGAGTGGGTTAAATAGAGCATGGAATGAAGCCCAACATAGTTTAACGTAAGCCAGCAACATCTACTACAAAAGCTGGGATTAATAAGCCAATTATTTTAGCCTCGTTCAAATTGTTTAAAGTTTTTGCTAAGTTGCTTTATATGATATAATGTTTACCCGGAGGTGTTGGAGCGACAACCATTAATATCATCTTGCTTGCTTTAAAGATTCCAATGCGTAATCCATGGCTAAAATGATGTGAACATCGAAATTTGCCACGTTAATTCAAGAATTGAGCATGTGCACAATCCCGTGATATCCAACTTCGGAAGTTATGCAATCAATAACTAAAAATCAAACATTAACTCTTGCACTCGAGTATGACACTACAATAACCTGTGACCGTATGATGTCTAAATAGGGAATCAATAATATGGCACAATCATCATATTAATCACATAGTTCCACACACTTCTTAATGATTAACGATAGAGCTTATGAAAGTGACATACTGACCCATATAGATTATGAAAATAACATACCATAAACTGCATATATATACTATATTCCAATGTAATTATTTACCTACATCGACTTAGTCATCATCTATCGCTAAATAACTGGGCTTAATTATCGGTCTTCAAGGGTCTATTTTGTCCTTGTAATGCAATTGTCTGCAACGTTAGTGGCAAATAATCAGTTCAGGAGAATCATTTAATTGTTAGCAACCAATTTTTCATATCATTTGCGTCAAATTAAATGTAAATCTTTAATAGCCATAATTGTAAAAACACCTAAAAACCAATGATAATCACAAATTCAAAACTTGGAGCATCTAAAGGAAACCAAACATCACTTTCAAAATGCAAATTCAAACACCCCCTAATACTCCTAAACATAGCTAAACTTGGCTTGTTTATTTAATACAAAACATGGATTTTGTTGTAAACCAAAAACAGATTATTTTATCTTTGGTTGTCATGATTTTACACATTAAAATGCAATATTAAAAGAAACTAAAGTTGAATTGAATATAAATGGTAGATTATCATTTGAATTCGTTTACGTATGCCCTACTGAGACACGGGATGTTAAGTGCAAACTTGCTACAAAAATTCATTGTAAACCAAAGAACAAAATATAATTAGTTATAAATTAATAACTATGTTTTCCTTTGCTGCTATAAGTCTAACTTTGCTCACCTAATTATTTGGTTAAAGTAAAGTGTTATTTAACATCTATATAAACTAACATGAGATACTCTAAAAGGAGTGGTAATTTTTCTTGTGCATCTTGACCAGACCAGTTTTTAACTCTCGTTCAAATTACCCGTTTGACTCATCATTTAACTCATCCGACCTTGCCATGTAACGCATGTGAAAAGGGATTGTTGTATAAGCTAATAGGACTAACGTTTTGGACTCTCATGTAACCCATTCCAATTTGCGACATCACATGAACGCTCACCACTGGTTTCATACCATATTTGTTATAAGATTCAGAAGCGCTATAGGTCTTTAGTAGTACTTATCGTTCAGTAGTTGAACAATCCTAGATAACCATCTAAACTACAAACTTACCTTAATCATAATCCATAAAATTACAACTAAGAGAACTTCAGTGTTTTTTTTATCATAAATCAATAGCAATAAGACTATATATGTACTAAAAATTTATTAAATTAGTAAAAACTCAACCATCGATGAATCAGATTATAGCTTAGGCAAATAATTGATTAAAAACTAACTAAAACTTACTGTGAGACAATTGGAGGACATGTTGAATCACCATAAATAAGGGGACAAACTTTAAATCTTTCATGAGTTGAGATGGAGGTCCTATGCAACATATAAACAATGAAGAGACTCATAAGAACAATAACATCTCATTTCTAAACACAAACTAAATTTCTAAAATACAAAGAAATATTCTATATTCATAAAGGATGGCCGCCAAATGGTTCGGTAAGAAAAGAGTTACCTAAAATAGTTTTTGCTCAAATAATAACTTTGTTTTGTAGATTATAAGTTTCAAGAGACTCATTATGTTTTATGCATTAAGCAAATTTTAAAGAAATTCTCTTTTAAATGCTTGTTCATTTACCTGTTTCGACACTTAATAACCTTATCCAAGCTGGTCCATTTCTCATGGGTCAAAATTGATAACATATATATGTAAAAGTTAGTTGACTAAAATGTGAAGAAGTGCTAATATTACCTCTAGCACAAATTGGTCACCAATGCAATTGTCGTTTCCATGAAAAGGATGCAATCAACGATGCAATCGTTTAAGACTTCAAAACCCACACATAACATATGCATTAATTCCATTAGCAGGTTCTCATGAAAACCCATAGCATCAAAAATTTCGCAAACCTCATCATATGACGTAAACCGGTCCTTTCCATCGAGTGAAAGCCTGTATAATTAGTAGCATCTTATCATTAACATGTGCAATATAAGAATTTTTGTCTTAAAAACACATTCCAAACAACTAAATGCAACCATCTAAAAGCGATGTCTATTTTTACCTATTATTAAAGAAATCAAATTGTAAACAAACTTACAGCTCATTTGTATTTTAATCAAATTGACCAACATAATACTGAGATCCTTGATGTATCGTCATAACTGCAAAAAGAACACCAACAATTTTAAGCAACAGAATAAGAAGACACAAGAATGAAGAATCAAATGTATAGGCACCTTAATAACTGTATGCTATATTTATTGAGACCATCAAGCCTGGATTGCTCATCTTTTGACCATGCCAACGTGTCCCCTATAATTAGAAACATTTACAGAAACTAAAAACTAACAAACCAAGCACAAAAATACAAAAGATCCAAAATGACGATGCTTACTGTTAATGGTCCCGTTAATGTACATTTGTTTACCTTCCATGTGATTGCTGATCTGCTTCTTGAGATGCAACACCTTGTTAACATCAATCTACACAATATAGAACATCAATTAAATGAAAATTTGAATTGCTAAAATCAATTGAAACAATAAATTGTTGAAATCATACCCAATTAGTCGAGAGAAAAAGATTAAAAATTGATCTAAATTTGGAGAAAGATAATGAATAAACACATACCTAACATTTCTGATGATGATAGCTTCACACACATTTCATCAACACAAGGTGTGCAACTTCAAAAATCACTTTAAAATCAAGAGAAGTTGGGCGATTGAATACGTTTTAGTCATATGATTGGCTCATTGTATCGAAGGATTTGTGTATGTGGTTTTTGAGATTGGTAATTGTAAGAGAAATAGATTTTTGAGATTGAATTAATATGTTTTTGAATTAGAAGAGTATCAAAGAAGTTTTGAGGAAAAAGATTCTCTCAAGTTGTGGTCAAACATGATTGATCTTTTTGTGAGGGGAAATAAATAAGTGGGCCCTTGATTTTCATTAAAAAAAAAGTTGTATACATTTAACTAATTTGTGATTGGTGAACATGATGAATCATGTTTGACTCAACTTGAGAGAATTCTAATCCAAGTTTTGATTTTGAATTTGTAAATTAAATCAGTGATTTGGTTAGGATGTTAATGGCTGAAAGTTGTAACAATTGCTAAAAATAAGGATGCACTCATTAAAGTCGCATAGCTGTTTCAAAGCATTTCCATCTTTATGCAAAAGAGTGTCCTAGAAGTTTTGGTTGAACGTGTATGCAGTGAATGTGGTACTTTCCAAATATGAGACTTAATGAGAGCGCGACACATAGGATTCATTAAATGCAACGTGCTTAAAAGGCTTGTAAAAAAGCTTGTTTTATTATATAAAATAGATGTAGTTTATTCTCATATTCTTCATTCTTGTTTTTTTTGAACGGCGAGTTAGTACAGTTACTAAGTTAGTTATTCAATTCCACAGTACTTACCCAAAGGGTAGTCCCTACCAGCCTCGAATAATAGTTAGTGATTCGATTCCACAGTACATACCCAGAAGGTAGTCCCTGTCAGCCTCGAATCGACGCAACTATAGGGCACAGAACCCCACAGATTCCCACCTTGAAGGAAAACCCCCACGGAGAGACTCGAACCTAAGACCTCTCGCATGTGGTAACAACCTCCCCAAGGACACCCTTGGTGGCCAACTGAGCTAGCCCAATTGGTTACTCTTCATTCTTGTTTGATTGTTTTCAAAAACAAATGGCAGCCTACATAAATTTACCAAGGAAAATTTCCTCGAAATCTTATACGACTACCTATATAATTCGTCTTTACTCGAAGATACCCAATGAACCAACATTGTCTCCTAAGATAAAAGCTGAAAAATATAAACAAGATCTCGAAATCACAGTAGAAAGGAAAAACCTTAGAATGAGGGAAGCTATCCGGGCAAAACACAGACTTCGAGAACGCCCTAGAAAGGAAAACCCTTATAATGAAAGAAGAAATCCACGCGAAACACATGGATTTTGACAACGCTCTAGAAAGGAAAAACCTTAGAATGAAGGAAGCTATCCGGGCGAAACACGTGGATTTCGAGAACGCTTTTCGGTTCAAATGCCAAATGTATATCTCGTCCGTTGATATACCAAGGTTCTAGTGGTAAGTAAACTCAACTTGATTTGGATAGTGTATTTTGTATTTTTTTTTGTTAACTACAAACTCATGATTACTAACTTTATATATTTATTTGCAGACAAGAAAAACAATTTTGATCCCCCATCCCGTCGAATTTTTGTTACAACACTCGGTGATTATTTGAAATGTTAGTTTGTCAAAAAAAATTCATAGTTAGAGCATACGAAAGTTTTAAGGTTATTTGATATGTCGTCTAAATATACTAATCCATATGTTTTTTTTCAAGTGCGAGATCATTGGTTGCAAAAGCAGTTTTTTCCTTTGTTATTGGACCCGTTGATATCTTTAATCCTTCATGGTAACGATATAGCGCTTTTGTTTTGTATTAGATGATCTTCCAACCAAGTTAGTTAAGTTGTGGCCCGGGGGTGTCAAGTATGAGGAAATGTCACCAATGCAGCAAAGTCTTATACATGGTTTGATAGAGTACTCCTTAACAATGTAGCAAATTCTCATACATTATCTATCATGCCAAAAGTTCAATATAGACCCAACATTTGTCATAGGAACCCAATGAACATCATAGCACTCATTTTTTTATAAAAAAACAAAACTCACTTGTTCATCTCCTTTTTAAAATTAAATATCTCACACCACCGTTATTCGTTACGCATATCAAAAACTATTCATCGCGACGAGAATTAAATTATCTTTTATAGAGAGGGCGACACTTATGTTCTTTTGGACGAACTTTTTTTTTATGATGTTATGAAGTCATATACGATTTTATGATAAATCATATCTGTTTATGGAAATCTTATATGATTTTATGAAATTCATATATGATTAGTTATACGAATCATTATATGATTCGTCCCACGAATCTATATAGATTTTCGCAATCGTGACTGAAACAAAATTGAAAAAAAAGTTCTTTAGAATCACAAATCATATATGATTTCATGAAATCATATATGATTCGTTTATACGAATCATATATGATTCGTTATACGAATCATATATGATTTTCGCAATTCGTGCCTGAAAAAAAAAATCGAAAAAAAATTCCTCGAAAGTATATACGTGTCCCATATTTAGATGTGCAAAAACTGAGAACACAACAATATATCTTTATTGTAACCATGATGTATTAGCAAAAAGTAATCAAAGACAAGATAGAAAACAAACGTGCTTGTGCAGAAATTAATGTAATTTTTCCAATCATTATGCCAGCAACTGATGCAAACCCATAAAAAGAAAAAAAATCACATTATTAATTATTAATTAGATATATAAGATAAACATTAACTATCAAGATGAAACAAATATTAAAGGTCTATAATGATACATAATGTATAAGACTTTGCTACATTATTAAAGAGTAATATCAAGAATTACATTAATTTCTGCACAAGCAGGTTTGTTGTCAATCTTGTCTTTATTTACTTGATCTTAATATTTTGCTAATAAATTATGGTAACAATAAAGATATATTGTTGTGTTATCAGTTTTTGCACATCTAGATATGGTGGAGGATCTATGGGACTCTATTCATGTTATTGCTCCCATGCTTAAAAAGAATCCCATAGATCAATAAAGTCATACAAGCATATCAAACTCTTTAAGCATGGGAGCAATAATATAAATAAAGTCTCATAGATCCTCCACCATATCAAACTCTTTGTCCATATCTAGATGTGCAAAAATTGAGAACACACCAATATATCTTTATTGTAACCATGATATATTAGCAAAAAGTAATCAAAGACAAGATAGAAAACAAACCTGCACAAAAGAAATAAATGTAATTTTTCCAAGCATTCTGCCAGATGCAAACCCACAAAAAGAAAAATCACATTATTAATTAGATATATAAGATAAACATTAACTATCAAGATAAAACAAATATTAAAGGTCTATAATGATACATAATGTATAAGACTTTGCTACATTATTAAAGAGTATTGTATCAAACCTTGTATAAGACTTTGCTGCATTGCTGACATCTCCTCATGCTTGACACCCCCGGTCCACAACAACTTAACCAACTCGGTTGGAAGATCATCTAATAAAAAACAAAAAAGCTATATCGTTACCATGAAGGATTATATAAATCAACGGCTCCAATAACAAAGGCAAAAAAACAAACCCGCTTTTGCAACCAATGATCTCGCACCTGAAAAAAAATATAGATTAGTATATTTAGACGACATATCAAATAAGATTAAAACATTCGTATGCTATAACTATGAAATTCTTTTGACAAGCTAACCTTTCAAATAATCACCGAATGTTGTAACAAAAAGTTGACGGGATGGGGGAT
>BQNB010143934.1:0-16924 GCA_026074375.1 Tanacetum coccineum | reverse complement strand
AGATTATAAGGATTATGTCGATGAACTCTATTCCCCACACTGAAGAATTCTAGTTTTAATGGTGGATTAATTATATTATTGGTTAAGACTCCTGGGTCTAGATCATCTCATAAATCGTCCATTTCTTTAACGAAATCGTCTATTTCTATACCCATATTACTATCAGTCTTGAAATTATTTAAAAGGATCCCTATTGATACCAAGTGATCTGCCAAGAGAGAGAGAGGAATGACTTCTGGAGCATCAAAGTTGGGTAGCAAGTCATTATCCTTAAGTAAATCTCCTAGATCCCCGTTTATGTCATCATTCATTAGTAATTCTTCTAGATCCTCAGGTCCTCCAGAATCATCATAATCATTAATTACACAAACAGGTGAAACAGTCGATGGGTTGGCTCCTTCGTTAGCATTAAATAAAATTTCTCCGTTCCTACTTCCAAAGAGATTTTCCTCCAAAAACGTCTATTCTAGCAAGGGCAGTAGCTAGCATAGGTCTTCCTAGGATTATCAGGACTTTGTCATCTTTAATAATGTCGAGAATAACAAAATCTACAGGAAAGATAAACTTGTGAATTTTTACCAGAACATTCTCAACTATCCCTTTCGGAGATTGCATAGACCTATCTGCCATTTCAATCACCATATTATCCGGTTTTGGGTTCCCAAGTCCCAAGCGTTTAAACATAGAAAACGGCATTACATTAATGTTTGCCCCTAAATCCGCAAGAGCATTGCTAACTGATAACATCAAATAGTTAATACTTTTTAGTATCAAATTACCTATGAAAATGCTTATAATTATGCTATAAATATCTGGAAACACTACTTAATCACTTATATTTAGTTTTTAGGGCAATACAAGCATAGGAGCATGAAATGCGGGATTTGGACGTGGAAAAACAAGCAAAAGAAGAAGACCAAGTCCAGTTACGGCGTAACCTCCCCACAGTAGTTACGCCATAATCATTAGTAAAGAAGAAATGAGTCAGCATCAATGGTTATGACGTAACCATTCCATCACCTTTACGTCGTAACATGTGCATTGAAGAAGGACTACATATCCTAGTCATCATTACGGCGTAACCATGTTAATACGATTACACCGTAACATATTTTAAGCCTATATTCGGGAAGTCCTCATCAGCACTATTACGCCGTAACACACCTCAATGGTTACGGTGTAACATATTCAAAGTCTATACATAGAGCCCTTATTTATGTGACAATCCGTCAATTTCAGGTCGTTATTTTATTCTCGAGTATTAATTATAATTTTCATTTTTATGTTGAGATATGAACTCACGACTAACCGGGAGAATTAGGGCTTACATTTGTAATTTACGCGACGTTTACAAGTAACCGGCGAACTCTACGTTAAGCATCGACATTTACATTTTCAAAATGCCATAGTAATAATTTTATTACATTCGTTTTTATTTTTCATGTTACGAGCAATGTTTATAATTATTATTCGTCTTGTACCGTACGTAATTTAAAATTTTCAGAAAAGTATCCCGATTTTCGTAGAACTATTTTTACTTGGTTCGTTTTCAATTCATGGTTCCGCCTTAACTTTCGTTATATTTTACGTTAATACTCGTTAGCCTCAAAACTACCCACCTATTTTAAAATTTATACCCTAAATGCTAACTTATACCACCACTAAATTAAGTTAGTGGAATTCACCACCTCATCTCATGAGGTGGCTACTCCTTAAGAGTGCTCATGATACTTAGCATCATGTTAATCCAACTTTATACACTTGGCACTTTCACTCTTAACACATATAAGGCTCATTTTGACCAAGATAACACACACAAGCTATAATTATCAACACAAATCTGATCTTGCTCTCTCCCTTTCACCTTATGACGCCACCAACACTCACCAAAAACATCAAATCCTCAAAAACTTGAAGATCAAATAATTAGTACACTAGTAAAAATGACAACCTAGTATAACCCTTGTATTTTAGAGGTGATTTAAAGAGGTTTTCAAGGAAGATTATATACAAGTTGAGGCTGAGATTGTACAAGTTTTTATAAAGTCTATTGGGTAAAGAAAATAGTGGTCAAAAATTATTTTGGGTGAAGAGCAAGTTTGAAGATTGAAGTCTTGTATATTTTTTATCATTAGATCATCATCTTTATTTTTATTATGATAAAATCTCATGAGTCTTATTTATATATTTTTTTATTTTCAAATGTATATGTACATGTATAATATTTGATGATCAAGCAATGAAAATGATAATGCATGTGTAGATCTAGGATAATTATAGCAAAAATGGCCATTGAAACAAGTGAAATAATCATAGAAATTAGGGGCTGTAATGAACAGTAGGTTTGGTAATTTTCAACAGGTTTGAGGTTGGATTTGATTACATTAGGTTGTAGAAAATTCTCTTATAAACACTTGGCAAATTGGATAATTTCTAGAAAGTGAATATTGAGTGAGATATGATCAAAATACTAAAACTAGTTGATTCTGACCTTGCTGTACATATGGTATAAAAAGTCACATTTACGGACTGAGTTGGTTAAAAAGTTAAAACTATGAGATCTAGATAAAATCATGTAGGTTCTGAACCAGTTGTATGGTCAACCAACTCCTTATGGTTTGTAAATGATATCAAAAATGGTGAAAGTCAGATTTCAGTCCTAATTTGTAACTTGACCTTTATGTAGTAAATTGTTCATATGTATAAGTATACTTAAACTAAGTACAAAAATGATTTTGGATCTGTAGAGTGCACTTAAATATGAAACTAATGATACGAATATATCAATTATACCATTTACGGATTATAAATTATGACTATTTACGTAAACATAAAAGTATACAAAATTTACTACTGCTCGAACACTATACTATGTAAAACGGTTTTCGTAACTAAAACCCGAGGTGATAGGACCCACTTCTTAGGAGTTTTAAAATGCTAACATAGTGATAATAAAAGTATCCCGACCTCGAGAACCTGAAATTTTATAACAAGAGTCATTTACAAGCTTAAATGGGCCATAAGGCCTTATTAGACCACTGGGCCCAATGAAACAAAATGGACTTATTGGACTTAGCTTTAGGCCCAATGCACTTGGACCTAACTAATGGGCTAGGACCTGGTCTTTGAGTGATAATATCAGCCTAATAACTTAATGGGATTGCTTAATGGGCCTATTGGGCTTTTTGGACTAATTTGGACAATACTAGTAAAAATGGCAAATAAAAACAAGTTAAAAATCTAGAAAACTTTAAGTGTGATATAAATATGTTGCAAGGGCATGATCATCATATAAACTACATGTATACATATACTTATTTAATTTATGAGTTTTTGTTAATTTTTATCGACAATAAACCTAAGACCCGGTTAACAATTTGTATAGGTCATGGTTGATTGACGCCCTACTTCCGAAAGTTTTTATTCATCGCTATTCTCATCCGAACATCACTAAGTGGAAGTTCTTAGCCTCGGTCATTTTTACACTTTACTTGTTTTATAAACCGCGAGGGAGATTAACATGCTTGTTTTTTAAAATAGAACACAAGGGAGATTATATGTTAGTTGCCTCGATTATTATTATAAGTTAGCTTAACTCGCTAGATAAAAGACCTGCGAAAATCATGAATTGTTAACTACCGGGAAATGGTAGACGCTTATACATGAAATAGTACTATTTGGAGGCTGCCACCTCCAATCCGTGACGACTGGCTATCGTCAAGTGTCGGGAATATGACACAACGGATGCGTTGTATAGAGAATAAATATGCCACTCATGGCGAGGTTTGGATAGTAGTGCATACTCGATTGAAACCACCAACATAATTAGATGTAACTTCAATATCATAGAGACTTAAAATAATCCCCCGAATATAACTTTGTTGGGCCACATCATATATCCTGATGAATATTGAGAAATAGACTTGTGATTCAAAATGTTTATTTGTTATATGATATAAACTCGTAATGGATTCACTCCAACATTATTGTTGACGTTTTAGCAGTTTTTATCTCAGGTCTTGAAGGTAATTCGACGATGAAGAAATTTGTGTATCGCTTATGGAAACCTTAAATTTTTGAAGGCTCATTATATAAAATCATTCGAAGCTGATTTTGTCAAAAATGTTGTATGAATATGAAACAATTTTGACTATGATGTATCACTTTATTTCGAATGAGTGTATTTAAAAACGTCTCTTTTTGAGTCATTTTCTATGCTTGAGTTGTTATATTATCACGTAGCACCCCAAATGACCCTTCCACTGAGATATATGAAAATAGGGGTGTTACAATATCAGCCGCAATATCCACGTCTAACCTGCGCAAAAACAAGTTATTGGAACAAAAAGGGGTCGTCGGCCCTTGGGAACCAAGAAACTCTTCATAATGTGAAACAAAAGCTGAAGCCACTTGGTCATCCGTAAAAATAGTACCATCCACATTAGTGATAAAATTTATTCTACTCCTACTTATGCGACTCTTCACCGACTTATGAAAATAAGCTGAATTAGAATCACCAACTTTAAGCCATTCATCTTCGACGTTTCATCAAAAGCATTCTTGCATAAGAAGAGCTTTGATAAATGGCCTGAACATTAAGCCGGCCTCTCCTCGTGGAGATAACATAGATCGGATAAGCATCTAAGTCTTTTTGGACACGGTCAAGTTCAAGCCGAAGACTTTTAACATTCTCATTCAGGTTACCTTGGGCAAATAACAACTTCCGCAAAGGTTTCTTAAAATTTTTAAGCTTCTTCACCACACGAAACATACAAAACCCACTAACCTAAAGAAGCCATCCCTCCTTGACAACATCCTTGAACCGATCATTATGAACAAGAAAATTAGCAAACTTGAAAGGTCTCAGAGCAGTATTAGTGAGCAAGGGGATTTTGAGGACACAAGGAGCATGATCAGAAATACGATATGGCTGAAACACCGCATAAGAACCTGCAAAGACATCATTGAATTCAAGATTAGCCATAACACGGTCGATCTTTTTCAGCACACCATCCGAACCCTTGGGTTTCTGATTCCACGTAAACATTAACCCAGATCTATGCACATCCATCATCTCAATCTCTTCCACTCAATCTTTGAATTCTCGCATGGAGATATCAATGTTAGACGATCCCGAGAGACATGTCCTCAAGATTAAGAGCAGCGTTGAAATCCCCAAGCATACACCAAGGTCTATTACAGACATAAACCTTATGCATTCCCAACTTCTCCCAAAGGGCACGCCACTGAATATACCTATTATGAGCATATATAAATGAACAAAATAGCTCTTTCTTGTCAAACCCCCCCCCTTTAACCAAAGCCTTAGCATCATAACTTGATCATCTTGTTGCTATGATATTCACATTGACATTATTAGCATTCCAGCCCAAGATGATTCGGGTACCTTTAGAACATAAAGCACCATTAGATGTCCAACTCTAATGACGAAAAACATTAGTACATAAACGATCCAATTTAGACGACACAACATGTAACTCCAAGATAGCATAAACAGAAAGGTTATTCTCTTGAATAACTTACCGGATCTCACTTTGTTTAGGGGAGAGATTCATTCCCAGAATATTCCATGAAGCGACACTAATCATGAGGAACCTTGCCACCTTGCCCCCTCCGTAATAGCCGGACCAAAACTAGAAACACCAGACCGTTCCTCCATAATTATTTCTTGATCCACATCCTCACTATCACTTTCGTTAATAACCTTAAGAACTCGCTTAGCATTATTCCATGCTTCCTCACTGCCCCACTCCGAGGCATCCTTATCCGGTAACGATGCAAACAAGTTCTTCAAAACAACTTCTTCAGGTAGTTTAGGAGGGACAACCTTGGGATAACTATTGGTCTCATCACTACTGCTAGCTTCATTAGTAACTTTCTCACCAACCGGAACATAAATCTTCTTGGTATTAGCCGGCTGTTGAAATTTAGAGGACTCACCCTTCTTAACACGTTTGTAATGAAGGTTCAAGGAAGGCTTAGTGATTCGAATACCATCAACTTGCCTTGGTTGTTTCGACTTGTTCTTTTTCCTTTTTACCTCAATAAAACCATCATTCTCTACTACAACCTTCACTGTAGTCATTTGAGTCTAAAAAGGGTATGGAAAGCTATTAGCCTCAAAATATTGAGTCGAACATGAAGTTCGTTCATTATGTATTTAAGTCTCTGTCAATTAATTAGTTAATGTTGTAATAGAATATTATCGGGAATTGGGCTCGATAGTTAAACTAATATTGTATATGTTTCGGGTTTAATCCCAAGCAAAACCCGATCCCGAGTCCTAGTTAAATATCCCGTGCGTCACATTAAATGTGTAGGGGGATATATAGATATTTTTCACTTAGAAAAATATCTCTTCTCATTTTAATAAATATCTTTTCTCTCAATTCTCTCATCTCTCTCTCTTCTTTCTCTCTCTACACCACCATCTTTCTTTCTAATTTCTTGTTACAAATTCGTGCATCATATGTGTTATATGAAGTGTTAATGGGATCCTACAATTGGCATCAGAGCTACGTGTGGATTCGTGGTTGATTCTTGTGGTTCAAAAAGATCAAATTCGTGTGTCATTTGAAGCAGAAAAAAAATCAAACCCGGATTTTTGTGCTTAGATGTGTGAATGTTTTTTAGTATTAAGCAAATCTAGGCATAAGGTAACTAATTGTGCAAGAGAAATCAAGTTAAATGCAAAAGGGTGAATTTTTAGGCGATTTTTGATGGAAACGTCAGGTATATATCGGTCTGTAGGTCGTTTTGACTCTCTGCAAAGTTCTTAGTTTTTTTGAGAATCATTGGTTGCTTTTGAATCAGTGTTGCGTTTTTGATCATATTGCGTTTTGATCATTGGTTGCGTTTTGATCTTGGTTGCGTTTTGCTCATTGGTTGCGTTTTGCCTAATTTGAAGACCTATATTGCGTTTTGACTAGGAGAAACTCTGCCCAAATCAAGACTTCATTGCGTTTTGTCTCCAAGATTCATTGCGTTTTGACCAAATCTCAACCATTTGCCTTTGACCAAATCTCACATTGCCTTTTGACCAAATCTCAACATTGCCTTTTGACCAAATCTCAACCATTGCCTTTTGACCAAATCTCAACATTGCCTTTGCCCAAACAGTTCTTGGTTTAGAGTGACAATTGTGTCTTCATTGAGACTTCTGTAAATTGAGCCTTTTCCTTAGACAACAAACTACAAAGACGAGATTCATTTGGGACCTAATTAAAAACAATTCATTGTCAAAAATCAAAGAAATAACCTTCTGACACAATTAATCATTTAACGTTAATCTAGTGATCTTATAAATACCTTAATTTATTTATCGGTTTGATCATAGACGATTAAAATCCCGTGAACAGAATTGTATTCAAACAACCACAACTTCACATCAAATCACATTCCACTTAGAGATCCAACAACTTTTATCACGTCAATTCACGATAAAATGGAGAAGATTAGATTAGCCATAACTTCTTGTTACAATTCAAAAATACAACAAATGCAACTAATTCAGAGACAAATCAAAAGAAAGTTTGGCAGTGGTATCATTTCAACGACTTCATTCACGACCTCAAGTGTCCTTTTAAACAACGACATAAAAGAAGTCGAACCGAATGAATTCAAAAACAGCCGCAATTTACAACACTTGTTTTGTCAAGATCTAAGACTTTCATAGCGCACAACGATGGTTCATAAACGGTGGAATCGACTAGAAAAGCAACATGACAACAAAGAATTTCAAGAGATTGGATCCATATTCTTTAAAGTACTCGAGACACAGTTTTCAATAATTCATTAACTCACAGATCTATTTGAATAGATGAATATATTGTAATGTACACGAAACTACTTTCTAGAAATACACACGACCGATAATCCAGGAATTCCATGATACACAGATGCCAATTCCAAAACATGATTATGTTAAAAAGTCGAATGAGAAAAGAGCGCTGCATATAAATGGTATACGCAGGTGAATGAAAGACTGACGCAGAGCGGACAGAGGAAAAGTTGATTCGATTAAAGCATTTGATGCTAGTTTAGTTATCAATGAAAGCAATGGACAGAAACACAAGAGCAAAAGGATACAAAGCAGCAGATCAAGAAGGATGCATCATGTTTGATGAAGCAAATATCAGACCCATATATCATGAAGAGCCATGGCTGAATACAAACAACTGTGAAATCAAAATATTTGCTACAGGACAACAGCATACGAAGCAAACTGGAATCACTCATGAGAGGAGGAGGTTTACCAGAATGTTGAAACATGTCTGACATACGTCCTTTAACCTGCTAATTAACTGATAACATGAAACAACTTAAACTCGTCAGATCAATCCCCGAGGTCTGAAAATGTATGTCTCAAAAATACTGTAGCCCAAATTTCAAAAAGATTTTTCAAGATGAAAGCACATTGTTTAATCTGAACTTTAATATCAAAATCAAGTTTAAAATAAGGGAAGCAAGGCAATTTTTGAATGTAAAAAGGTAATGAACCAAGTTTAAACATACATAGATTTTAATTGAAACAAAAACAGCGAAATGGAACATAAAGTTCTAAGTTACTCAGAAAAATAGAACTATTGAAAAGGCAAGTACAAGAAAGTTTTGATTCTATCAAGACTACGAAGCTAAGAACAATAGAACACACATAATGAACTTCTTTGAGATGCAAATAATTGTAAATTCAAAGCTCAAATCAGGAAAAAGATTTGCAGTTGCAGCATTTAAATAATGATTAAAAATTACAGAAATATGTGTATACAAAGTTTGCCAAAACCGATCAATCATGGGAAAACCGATTTTAACAACAACATAAAACCAGTTTCGTTGTTAGACAACCGACTGCTTAAATCTGAAACGTCCCAAAATTCAAAAGACTGTTTCCTCCCAATTATGTGAGTATGATTGTCAAAACAGTCACTACACATTATCTGCCTAAAGAAAGAGATATGCCCCTACAAACCTTCATACAAGATTGCAACTACTCATCTAAGGTATAGCTCAAACGACATTTTCATAATCACTACCTAAGAGCTAAGAAAAAGCACAATAACACTCTAGAACTCTAGAAATTTTCTGACATCAAACATTTTGTTTGCTCGACATGTCAGAAATGTGTCTTTTAATGGTCAATCAAAGATTCTTGTGTAATAAATACTAGAAAGAAGCCACTCACGTGCTAAGGTTCCATCCAATAAAGACAACAACAAGAAACAAACCCGTATCGCAAACAAGGTTTTTGCAAGAAACCAAAAGACATATCCCAAAAGGACATAGGGTTTTCAATCCAAAAACACTTCCGTTTGTGCATAAAAAATAATGACTCCTATATCTAGTCCTAGTGGAAAACCGACGTTTAGAATTTTCAAGACAATGGTTTTAGAAGGGGTTCCTACTGGAAAATAATCGCCTTTAGTCGACAAATAAGATACAGTGAACCCCCAAATGGATCAAAAGAAATAACACTAACAAATTGAAACGAACAAGCATTGAAGTCAGTCAGGTACTCTCTTACGTAATGTACATCGAACAATCCATAAAGAAGGACTCAGAGTTTGGTTGCAGAAAAGATAAATATCTCAGAAAATAGGGCTTTAAGGAATTTTAATCTGATGATCATCATATGACGTCTGTTCACATCAGTTCAGGCCTCATTCTTTATCAAATGGTGTCTGCTGAAAATAACACTTCAGGCCCCATTCCTCAATTCCAAGAAGTTTGATCGCACCAATCAATGCACTTACGGTCATTCATGGCAATGACGTTATATTGAACAACACATTCAAGCCTCGTTCTTATCAAATAACGTTCCTGATCATAACGTTCAGAAATCGTGAATCAATGTCTAACCACAATGAAAATCAAGTCAAGATGGTTCCAAAAGTTGTTCCTTAAGCAAACAAGACAGCTGCATCTACGACAAGACATGGAATATACTATCCACACCGTTCACAAGTAATGCTAGGAACAACAGGTATATATATAGTAATGATACAAAAATCTAAAAACAAAAATATCCAAAAAGATATCTTCTCGACTTCACTTGAATCGATAACATTTACTGCTTAGAAAATGTCGATTAAACATGTGGCCACGGGTGTGTAAAAGAAGTTTCGAGCGGAGAGTTGCAAAATAGTTTCAAAACAGTGTCTTTATCTAATCTTTCTAATGACTATGTGCAAAGGTCATACATAACACGAATTCATATAAAGAAAGTTTTATAACTTATCTCACAAAACGAGAAAATTTAACGTTTCTCGTCTTGAGCTGGTCTTATAAACATTCAAGGTTGTTAGCTCAAGAAAAAGGAGATGTAACGTTCAATCGCTTACCCTTAACTTAGAAGGAGAAGTCTCTAACATTTGGTTTTTCAAAAAGTGACAACACACAAAAAAAACATTTTTTCAAGAATTTCTCGATACAAAGTCATAATCTTTCAAATTGTTGTGTCAACACTCCCATCCCTCACAATGTTTTTCAAAAGCTACATTTTTCATTGGTCCATTTTTAGGTATTTGTCGAAACACATAGTTTTTAAATAGTTCTTGGATACATCAACACACCATTCATATGATTCAAAACAATTATCAAAATGTTCCAAACCATTCAGCTAATAATATTTTTCTTTCTCCCACATAATTTCAAGACTATTTTAATCAACAAGGTATTTCAAAAACTAAGTGATTATTTTAAAAATAAGGGTAGAAATGAAATATAAAATATGATCTGATCGACTCAATGTGCTAAAAGCATAAGAAAAGGATTAGGGTTCGATCTTATACCCAACAACATCTTAATTTCACGACACTGAAATTCTATAAGGTGGTTAGTGTAGAAATCAATCCAATATCCAAACCAGGAACCGATGATCTACCCAAGGATAATCTAAAAGTTAAAATAGCAGACCTTAGGTATGATTGGAGATGCAATGTATATGGGAAAATGCCGACTAAGATTGAGCTAACACTGGAACAATCACAACAAGGTGTTAGTAATGACGTCTTGGTAAGCATTGAAGGCGTTGAAGAATGAAAAAGAAATGTATGGATAAAGGGTGTAAACAAAGAAGCCCTCCACACACTTAAGGCAGAAACTCGGTCAATACATAATCTACTATCAAAAATCAACAGAATAGATTGATGGTATAGAAAATAGACATCATGGACCCATGATGCCACTATACACTACCCTCCCCACCATTCGGTTGACTCTCAACAGAAACATAGTCCTCATTATGTCACGGAATAACACCTATATCTATTTGACATCCTCACTCCGAGATTGTTGAAAATTAAATCGGTGCAATATGCTCCATCCTCCGAGTACTAAAAACAAAATGCTCTAAATCGGCTCTAAGCGCGAAGAGAAGATCAATCAAATCTCCGTTAGGACACATTCCATTTCAAACACTTGTTGAACATCATCAGAGTTCACACGCCTGTATCAAGAGTCATACTCAGATTCATTATGAAATTTGCCATAAAATTCATCCGAGTAAAACTAATGTTATTCACAAATGAAAGGAAATCCAGCTTGAACCAACATCAAACAAGCTCTTGTAGGTGACTGTGCGAGATTCTATAATGAAAAAACTTGTGTACAACTGGATCACGAGATGGTCCATAAATGAATGATGATTGATGAATTTTGATAAAACTAACACTCGTTCGATGGTTTAAAAAACAACTTTAACGATAGACACTCGTTGATTTTCAATCAATAGTTCTCGTTTATCACTAACGAAACCTCATCCAAGACGTGGTAACATGCAACCTCAATCCCGCCATTCAAATCTCAATCTGACAAGACATACTATCTATAAAGCTCAAGAATTAAAAAGACAAAGACTTTCGCAAACTCTGAAATAAAGCGTTCAAGCGATGATCATAGAATGAGCATGTTGGGTAAAAGTCATAAGATCGAAAGATGGCACAGGACATAAAAGACAATGACAAAGGCCAGAAAGAAAGAGACCTCAAAGCATGAAGGAACAATTTACAACAAAGAACAAAGTATAAAAGACCAAGACCACAGAGCCTTAAACTGAGCAAAAGCAATCTCATTATCTCATGAAGGAGTGTCATCATATGAATTCACATCGGGGATATAGTTAGCCTCAAAAGTTTGAGTCGTACATGAGTGTTCGCTTACATATTATTTAAGTCACAGTCAAATTAATTATAATGTTGTAATAGAGCTTAATCTGGAAATCGAGCTCGATAGTTAAACAATTATCTGTATAAGTTTCCGGTTTAAACCAAGCAAGAACCCGAGCCAGAGTCGCTAGTATAAATATCCCGCACTTACATTAAATAGTTAGGTATATATAAGAATTTTACACTAGAAATATATCTCTTCGTCATTTAATAAAGATCTTTTCTCTCAATTCTCTCATCTCCTCTCTCTTCTTTCTCTCTCTAACACACCACTCATCGTTTCTTTTCTAAATTTCTTGTTACAAATTCGTGCATCATATGTGTTATATGAAGTGTTTGTTACAAATTCGTGCATCATATGTGTTATATGAAGTGTTAACGGGATCCTACAAAAGCGTTATTGAAAATGCGCCCTTATTGGTTTGATGCTTTGTTCCATTGTTTCCGAATTCTGGACCCTTAATACGGTCCTGAAGAAAAAGGAGATTAAAAATGCTCCTGTTTGGGTGAAGCTTCGTCATGTCCCTATTGTTGCTTATTCAGAAATAGGGTTGAGTTTGATCACGACACAAATTGGTCGACCGATAGATGTTAGACATCCTATACTAGCACAGTATCTTAGATCATGGGGTAGGAAGAGTATGCTACCGTTGATTAAAATAACGTCGAGTATTGGGGAATAAAAAAAATTTTTATTTTTTTTTTTTTTATAATCAATTGACATTGCACTTTCCGTTATAAGAAGATGATGGGAAGCGGCATATGATTGGCGACAGTTGAATATCGAGTAAGAATGGAAGCCCCCTCATTTCTTTTGTGTTTCCACATTTTGATCATAATTGAATGAACATGTGCCCTAAATCAGACACGTTAGCTATTGACAAATCTTTGAACATCTTTATCAAGAATTTTTATGTTTGCCTTCAAATCCGCTGAATCTAAAATGGAATCCTTATTGATTTGTCAATTTACCCATGTAAGTGACTTATCTAACTAATTTGCAATGATTTAAACAAACACAGTTATATCTATTTCATGTCTTGGGGATGCTTCCAAAAGTATCTTTAAAAAATCATTTTGCTTCTTTTATTTCACAAAGTTTACTTTTTGAAGACTTAAAAACACGTTACATTTCTTTTATATCCTTGAAATAGGTTTTCTAAGTATTCAAAATAGAACTGCAACTCCATTAACAATCGGTTTGACTTGATCTTGACAAAATCTATTATTTGTATTTCTTCAAGTAGAATGTGTAAAAAATGCTTGCCTCTTTACAATTCTTTGAATAACACATACAACTGTCTTAAACAAATTTTTATTTTATCCAATTGTATGATAAAAGGTGACTCACTACGCATTGATGCCAGTGATAGAAGAAGTTTGCAGTTTGAGTCTTGTTCAGAAGGATTAAAAGAAGAAGGAAAAATTTTTGCTCAGCAGAAAGCTCTTTTGATAACACAGTCTATTATAAAAAGCATTTATTTGTTGGCTTTTGGAAGCATCGATCAAGAGGTCCTCCTATCACTAACATTCAAAAGAATTTCTAATTACATAAAACGAGAGGCAAGATAAACTTTGTACATTGAGAAATTAGCTTGCTTTGAGATGTATAAGAGATTTGGGGTACTTCAAACCATGTTTGGCCTCGAGATCTAGAATAGTGTCATGATAACGATCCTCATTTTCACTCATTTATCTTTTTAAAATTAAATGAGTCTTTTGAAGTTCCTCATTTTCCGTTTGTAATCAATGACAGCTAAATCTAATTTATCTCGTTGTTTTTCTAGATCTCGAAGATATCTCGATCACAACAAATTGAGACAGACCCTTGTTGATTAAAATGTTTTTGCATGTCATCAGCCTTAAAAATTCGTTGAGATAATTGTTTATACACCCGTTGATGTTTACCAAAACCCAAACCCTTTTCGTTATACACTCAAGCTGACTAGTCAAAGTCGAGTTTTGTTGATGGACTTTTTGACAAACAATTTGTTGTTTCTCAGCTTACACACCTGATATCATTTCTAGCTAGTTGCTCAAGTAATATAAGGTCAGGAACATTTGTATTTTTTTTTCACACTGCCACTATTAACAGTCGCATTGGTTTATCAAATAAGAATATTTGCTTCAATTTGATCATCACCGAATGGTACAGTTAATAAATTTTCTAGTATGATAGGATTACATTAGTTCTTTATTCTCATAGATGATAAAATGTACCACACTAATAAATGCAGAATCATAGCTTGGCCCAAAGCATCAGATTAATAATGCTGTTGAAATCTGGCCCATTAAGCATATGTTAACACTGAGTTCTTCAATTCTTCCATCCTTGAATCATCAGCAAAGAGAAAATCTGTTCTGTTCATAAAGCGTGAAGTAATTACTCCATCTACATCCAGTTTTGCCACAACCTTGTTCCATGAATCGTTCGGAGAACCCTAACTCTAGCGTTAGAACATTCCAGCATAATGTCCTTTTCACTCCAATTGTAGCATTAAGCATGAAGTATTATCTAAAAGATGAAAATTGAGAAGAGTCCTTTGAACACTTCCAGTCTTCATTTTTGAGCATTAGATCCACTCAAAACTCCTCTTGAACATAACTCTCTAGTATTTCTTCCAGTATTTACCAGATTTTTCCTGCTTTTGAAAATTCACGCATATCTCCTGAATGAATTGCTTGGGTTTTTTGGTGTTGGAATGAAGTACGAAGGAAATTATGCTAGATTAAGAAATTTTTAAGAATGGCTCGAAGCAGAGTAACAACATTGCAGATGCTAGGGGAATCTATCAGAATTGTATTTGAACATCATCCTGTCTGGTACTTCATCATCATAATCTACCATAGATGTAGATGTGTTACTAAGTAAATATTATTTTTCTGTAAGATAACCGTGTGTGCTTACTAGAGCCAAAAGGATCATGATACTATTTCTAACTTCTTTGCTTGTGATGCTTTGACCATTTCTTTCTTTTTTCTCGAAATACTGAAGGTAATCAAAGAGATTCATCAAACGTATCCACTGTCAAAGACATTAGCAAACTAACGTTGAGAACATATTTCACACATCATCCGGTTTGCAAGGCTGTTTAGGAACTTTGTTTTAATTGGTGACCATTGGAAAATGCATTTTATTTCTTTCTTCCGAATCAGTCCATTTAACAGAGGCAAATCGTATGTAGACAGAACAAGTGTTTTCCCGCTGGTTAAGCAATACAAACTATCAAATTCGTTATAAAATGAAGTTTCTCTTCAACTTGGTGTTGTATAGTTCCCCCGCTCATCAGACTTCAAATCGCATTTCCACATGTCCTTGCCGTAGTCATATTCCACAGAGCTGTAAATGTCATTTGGAATAGAATTAGAATCAATTCATGACCTCATTTCAGCATCAAAGTGCAATAACGCATCACCTTATAAATCCTCTGCAGTCTGTAGTTTCGGTACTATCGAATCACTAGGAACAAACATTTTAAATTGATAAGGACCTTCATCAAGTGCTTTGTTAAGCCACTTTTGGTTTTCTCTCTTTCGATTTATATACGTCTATATCTACTTGCCCATTCTATATAATATAACTACCCCTTTCAAGCATGGGAGGCCTAGTCTCAAAACCGGCATCAGCGAGAGATTGTTGATATGTTTTGGATGTTGACATTTCTTATGATTTAAAGATTCGATCTTTGTAGACGAAAATGAGTGATATTTGTGAGAAAAATTCCAAACTCGGTAACAGTTGTCAAATTCGGACAACATTGTTCTTGGATAACAAGTAGTCTAAAACTCAGTACACTTCTCGGACAGAACTAAAAATCGGACAAAGAATACTATCAAAGTCGGTAACAGTTACAACGTATTAAACTCAGAAATACTCTTAACCAAAAATCGATTATCTTGTTTTATTCCAAAAAATCGATTTAATCAAACTCGATAGAACCGAGATTTGAAAAATCCTTATGATATGGATTAACATGAACCACAATCTCGATAAAACCAAAATTTATGATATCTTAATAATCCAAAACACTTATAACGTCAAATTCGATAGAACCAAATTTGATTTCCGAGTTTAGTAAATGCCAAATTTGTTTTTCGAAAACCCAATTTACAATAAAACTATGAACTTGTGATGTTTTAACACTTTGTAAGCTTATTTCCGAGAGTAAAATCACTAAATCCTTATTCACACTTTTCGATAAAATCAAAAATGTGTGAAAACTTATGAAACTCGATATGCAACCGAGTTTATCAATAACCTCCTAATATACGTTTTTTGATAGAACCAAAAATGCGTATATATCTATTACAACACTTTTCTATCGAAATTAAAGTAATATTGATACTCAAACTTTCGAAAATGTACAGAAATGATCCGAGAATACATAAACCCCTTCCGAGAATACATAAACCCCTTCCAAGAATACTAAAACACTTCCGAGAATGCTGAAACACTTTTGAGAATGCACAAACCATGGTAATCCATCACGTCAAATCCATAAAGAGACTCGATAATGTTCAATTACTCAAAACCGCTTCCAAAACACAAATCGAGAGCTCAAATACCTCAACCGAATTCGCCGAATTTCATCTTATGGTTCTCGGACGTGTAACAATTCACGAAACGAATCACTCTTATTCTCTAATGGCGTATGATACCATTTGTTAGGTCTTGTTTATCTTGAATCATACATAATCAACCATGAAAGCTTAGAAAGAATAGTAGAGAAAGGCAAGTATTT
>BQNB010143933.1:0-16924 GCA_026074375.1 Tanacetum coccineum | reverse complement strand
AAAACGAAGGCCTTCATCAATTTGTTGCAAGATAAACAACTTCATGAACTTGGGGACCTCTGTTTCACCGCTAAACTCCACAAGCTCATCCACTGCACGCCTTGCAACTACATTTGAAGGTCCAGGGGCTGCCATTGCTAGAAATTATTGTGAATATTAGATTTAGTATACAAAGGTGATTTTTGGAGCAAGTAAGGAGATAACCAACCACATATAAGTATATAAAGGGATTTTTGTGATGGAAAAATAACCAAAAAACCATCATTCCAATTGAACGTCAGGCGGCGTTATAGATACAACCATTAATCCATAATCACATCATTTAAATGAGGGCAACTATAAGAAAAAAACTCATGGAATGCACAAACTAAACCCTTGGAATTCCTAAATTGAACAAACTATATCCCCACACTATTGGAAAGTCACAAACTAAACCCACTTACAATTCCTAAAAAAATAAACTAAACCCTCACACTTTTAGAAACTCACAAACTAAACCCCTTACAATTATATATTAATAAAAAAACCCTCAAGAACACTATCTCTTACATTACCGGAATAAGAACACAACAACCCCTTTTACGCTACATTATGTTTAACCAACGGTCGATAAGCATGTCAAACACCACCAACTAAAAAAAGGGGGAACATATCATGCACAAACATATAGATGGCTTCAAAAATTTAAAACCCGTGCATCGCACGGGTCGTAACGCCTCGTAATAATCAAATAAGGATATGTAAAAATTAACAAGATTGAGAAAATTTTGCTTGAAATGACATTGATTCAGTTTATATGATTTTACAAAAAATGCTAATTCCTCCTACAAAACCTTCCTACACATAGGATTCTAACAAGTGGTGAAACTAACGGTTTAGATTTAGAGAGATAATAAGTAGAAAAATGTATATTTTATGATTATGTGTGAGGATAAGTAGGAGGCTTTAGCAATGCTCATGATTTATATTCGTGTACTTAGTAGAATAAAGAGTGCGTATAGATTTTCCCGACACTACAACATGTGCATTCAAAACCTATGATGACTGTTGATTGTGAAAATATGGGCACGATCAGGCTTTGATGAGATCAAAGAGTTCCTTGGGTAATTGTTGAGTTGCCAAGCCTTGAATAACCTGTGTCATGACAAATGAAAACATTACGTTAAGTGAAGCGAAGAGGGTGTCCCTGCGAATCACCTTCGGCGTGAGAGTAAGTATGTGCTTTGTATTTGGTAAAGTATGATAACATAAGTAAGTGTGTGAAGAGTTCTAGCCATACCTGGAGCCCTTACCATCTATTTATAGGTGTAGAAATAAGATGGGACGAGGCTTAGCACAAAGACCGATGATTATGGGGGTGTCCCACGATTAAAGGGGTGATTATTAGGGTTATGTACCATGATCTCTATTTTAGCGGGAAGACCTTGATGGAGATAGAGAACGTGAGTTTGACTGTCTGACCTTTGCTCTAGTTTTGTCGAAGGCCCATCATGAAGGGTGTAGGGCATCGCGTGGCGGATTCCTATATTGGTAACCATCTCGAAGATGGTTTTACACCACTCGAAACTATTCAAAGGTAATTGGTTGTAATTAGGAGAAGATCCCATTCGGGCTTTAAAGGGGAGGCCTTCGAACCGAAAAGGAGGGTACGTCATCAAGCCCCCCAGTCAAATGTAATGTATACATCTATGTATGTATTACTTTTGACTATCATCCACAAATAAAATCGAAGACCATGTTCCAAGTTGCATACACTAAACAGTGAAACCCACTTCTCCTAGGGTTAGTTGGGTGTTTTAAATGCAAATTACTCAACAGTCAGCCTTGGTTATCGTAAACTTCTTATCTTGATTTAAATTGAGTTTGAAATCAGAGAAGTCTCTAATCTCTTCTACGTGTGCGGTCTCACGGCTCTCTAGCTTCGCCTATATAAACGTTATTCCTAAACCCTTTTTTCCTTTTATTACCTCCATTATTTAGTTCTCTTCTTCTTGAAATATTCGTCGGCAAATCTAAGGTAAGAATTTCAAAAGCTATTTTTTAGTTGAGTGCGAAGGATACCATAGCTGTGCAGCGTTGTGGTTTGTCAGCCAAGGAGTTGAATGAATTCCTTTCTTCCCATCCTATTCCTTTAGAGTATAATGTTATATTTCCCACATCTACTCAAACCATCTTTGATGCTCCTTCTGGTTATGTCAGCTTGTATACACATTCTTTTTCTCTTGCCAACCTCAGGTTACCTCTTATTGACTTTTTCTGTGAGGTTCTTCAGTATTTCAAAGTTCACATTTCCAGACTTAACCCCTTTGGTTGTGCTAAACTAACAACTTTCATCATTATGTGCAAAGCTTATGGTTGTGAACCCTCTGTTGACCTCTTTCGAGGTTTCTTCAATCTTTGTCGGGCTGGTAGCTGGCTAACTTTCCAAAAAAGGACTGAAAAACACATTCCAAACCTTCTTCCTAAGGTCATTACTCATATCGAGGGCTGGCATGAATGATTCTTCTTTGTACAAGACTCCATTATCTCTTCCAAATTCCCACAACTTCTACTTGATGAAAACAAGCTTAATTTAACATCCTTTAAAGATAAGCTCCCTCCAAATATAGATGAAAATCCTTATTTCCAGCGACTTGATCGATATCCTACAGGTGTTCGTATGTTTGATGATCCTATTTTGTTTTTAGCTGGCCTTAAGCCTTCGTGGGAGTTTGGCCAAAAACGGCTTGTAATTATTGTGGGCGACAAGGGTATTTATCTTTCTTGCTGATATATGATTTATTTCTTCGTTTTTCAGAGATGACTTTCAGGAACTTTATCTATACCGAAGATGATGATGACCTTGCTTTTCTGCCTAAGGAGCCATCCTCAGGATTTGGTACTAGTTCCCCTTCTGCCTCAGTGAATACAAAGCTTCCTAAAGATGTTGAGGAGCCTCAAGTTCAGCCTGCAGAGATTACCGTGGATTCAGGGGAGAGTTTAAAAGTCGGTGTGTTTGTTGTGCACCTTAGGAGTGTAGCTGCCCTCATCAAAGAAAGGAAGTGTAAAACGAGGAGAGGTTCTTCAAGGCCTCCTGTGAAGAGGAAACTAGCCTCCAGGTCATTAAGTTCTTGTGTTGTACGTGTCAAACCTATGCTTCTAAGGATGATGCTCTTATTCTTTCCATATCTGATGATGAGGGTAAATTTAGTTCTCTCTAAAGGTATTGATTTGCTTATTCATCATTTGTCATCTTTATATGTTCTTTTAGGCCTCCCTGACTGTTTTGAGCTTTAAGATGCTAATGCCTATCACCTGAAGATCTCCGCTATCACTCCACCAGCTTAGAAAGGTCATTTGGATAATCAAATAGATTTGGAACTATTTTATATTCATGACCGTTGTTATGCGCGACAGGTTGTGGTGGATAATGCAGTTAACAGGAGGGCCCGTGAGTTTTTACAAGTTATTAAGAAGATGAGTGGTGAAGCTGATGTTATCAAGGCTAGGGAAAGATCTCGTGAGGAGGAATGTGAAAAGCTTTGAGTCAAATGTAAAGCTGTTATGGCGGAGTTTGATTAGAATCCTGTTGTACTAGCTCTTCGAGAGAAGATTTCTTCGCTGACTGTCGATGTTAAAGAGCATAAAGGTAACCTTGATAGGATGATGCTAGAGAGCCAAAACTGGGCAGGCTACCAAGTGACCCTTTCGACCCTTGAGTCAAAGGTTAATTCCTTAAAGGCGAAGAAGGCTAAACTAGAGGCTGTTGAGGCGTCTCTTCGTAGAGAGGTTGAGGAGCTCAAGCAAGATAGGAGGGATGTAGTGTTAAAGGTCGTACCTTATGCTACCATGGAGTTGGTGCATAGTGATGAGCTAAGCAGGCTTGTTGGTACGTTGGTGTCCTCCGCCATTACTTATGGACGCTGCAGAGCGTATGAGCAGGTTGCTGCCATGAAGGAGCCTTTTGACTTATCAAAGGCTAAAGGATATCGTTCTTCGTACAAGAAGGAGCATACTTAGGCTAGCAATGATTTTTCCACTGCTACGTTCCCTTGGCTAGACGAGTTTGTAGCAGATGTCACAGCTCCGATTGAAGGTCTGTTGTCGAAGAATCCTCCCACGTTACAGAAGCCTGCTCCTTCAAGGACCCAAATGCATGTGCCTTCTTCCTAGAAGGCTACTCCATCCTCTGCTCCATCTTCAAATCCAATGTCTCATCCTGCTGATCTTGTGAAGCCCTCTCTATCTCTGTTTCAATGAAGGTCACTATGTTGGTGTTAATTTGGCCCCAAGGGTGGTGTGTACCTATTGAGCGTCTTTACTTTGATCCAGGCTTCAACCTTTAAGATAATTTATCTTTGCAATGGTTCATGTTGGCCATTATTTGAACAATTTGTGTTAACCTTTTTTGGTTGTTTTTTAATGGTTACCCCTTTTTGAGGGTTGAATGTAGGGATGCAATCCCACCTTTTATCGTATGTCGTGTTGTTATTCCTTTGGGGGCCGAGGTCTGATCCTCATATCGTTTATTGTTGAATCATTTCGCTTTGTAAAGCAAAAGGCTCAAATGTTTTGTGCCCTTTTTGAAGGTAGGCTTCCCTTAGGAACCTGATTTGTTTTCCTCGTGTTTGAGGTTTTAGGAGGACTTAGGTCTGACTCCTTTATGCGCTTTATCAGCGAAGGCTTATGTGTGGCCTTAAATTATGGACAGATGTATTGTACCACTTTCAAAAGAAGGTTTCCTTAGGAACCTGATTTGTTTTCCTCATGTTTGAGGTTTTAGGAGGACTTATTCAGCGAAGGCTCATGTGTGGCCTTAAATTATGGACAAATGTATTATGCCACTTTCAAAAGAAGGTTTCTTTGGGAACCTGATTTTTTTTCCTCATGTTTGAGGTTTTAGGAGGACTTAGGTCTGACTCCTTTATACGCTTTATCACCGAAGGCTCATGTGTGGCCTTAAAATATATTTTTTTGACTAATTGTCAGTTGTCAGATGAAGGGTTTCGATCCGCTTCATTATGTCCTCAAGGCTAAAAGAAGCAATGTGGAAAGTTAACATGAATTTTATGGATGTCTTAGTTTTGTAGTCTCATGTGTGGCCCTACGACATCCTTTCGAACATTAAACTTAATATTAGGCTCAAGTGTGGCCTTATGACACAAGTACATTGAAATAAACCTTCTTCACTGATAGTGTAGAAAGATTTACATCATCACAAGTATGAACACTTAGTTTGCTACACCATTTTGACAATCAAAACGAATGACTTGAAATGAAAATAAGAAAGAAAAACTTTGCGAAAAAGAATGTAAGTTTTACATGTAAAACTTACGAAGGCTTGTTCCTTTCATTGTTTGAACCAATGAGTGATCGGTTGTGTCAACAATTGTGTAGAGTTCCTCTTTATGGATTTCGTTTATTATATATGAGCCTTGCTATTCATTTAAGTAAAACGAAATCTCCCACGATGTACATGGGGTGACTGCTCCTTGCGCCGTGGTATTTTCGCAACTTGTTTCGGTAGTATGCCTTTTCAATCGAAGCCACTTCCTTGATTTCTTTTCCTTTGGTTTCTTTCTACACTCTTCCGCTATCATCTGTAGCTTCAATTATGGGGATCGCGACTTCTGAACCATAGGTTAGGCTAAATGGTGTTTCTTTCTAGCTATTCCTTGGGAGGGTTCTGTGTATCCATAATGTTTTAGCTAGATTATCCACCCATCCCTGTTGGCTTCGAGTCAGCTGCCTCTTTATGTGGTGCATTATTTCCATGTGTTTTGTGACAAGAGAAAAGGATTGTGTTACTTTCAATCCTTTAAAAAGGTCTGCGAACATCCCTTATTTGAAATGTTTCTCTTCTTTTGAGTTGATTATCTGGGGTACTCCGAATCTGCACACCGCATATTCCCATATGAACTTTTCTACTTGTCTTCCATTTATGGTGGTTAGGGTTTTGGCTTCTACCCACTTTGTAGGATGTTCGACTGCGATTGCTAAAAACTGTAAACTTCCGGGGGCCATTGGTAACGGTCCTAGGATATGAATTCCCCAATGGCTAAAAGGTCACGTGCTCCCTACTGCTATGGCCCTGCTTGTTCCAGCTTTCCTTATTGCAGATTGTTCCTTGCATTTTTCATAGTCTTGAATTGCTTTTGCAACTTCCCTGTGCATCGATGGCCAATAGTAACCTTGTTTCATTATTTTGACAACTAATGAGCGTGGTTTCGCATTAAATCCGCACGACCCTTCATGTATTTCTTTTATGATCTTGTTAGTTTGTTGTGGGGCCATGCAACGGAGCCATGGCGTAAAGAAGGATCTTTTTTACAGATTTCCTCGGATTAGCTTGTATTGTGGTGCCTGGATTCTAATCTTCCTAGCTTCCTTTGTGTCTTCTGGCAACAATCCGCTTAGCAGGTATTCATGGATGGGGTTCATCCAGCTTTTCCTCTCTTGTATATCTATCTTCAAAACTTCTTTTTCCTCTATTGACCTTTTGGTCAAAACTTCGACTAGCACTTCCTTTGTGAGATGTTCAATGGTCATTGATGCCAGCTTGCTTAGCACGTCTGCTTTCTTTTTCTGGTTCTTACGTACATGCTCAACTGTGTACTCTTCGAAGCCCCTTAGCGCAGTTTTAACCTTTTGCAAATAGTCATTGATTGATGTATGTTTTGCTGCAAAGGTGCCTTTTATCTGGTTTACCAGAAGTTGGGAGTCTAGGAATATTGTCACTTTTGTAATTTCCATTTCCTGAGCTATCTGTAGACCTGCTAGCAATGCTTCGTATTCTACTTTATTGTTCGTTGTTTCAAACTCAAAGCGTAGAGCGTAAGTATACTCTTTACCTTCGGGATCTATCAACATTAGCCCTGCTCTTGATCCTTCTGAGTTGGAGGCTCCGTCGGTGTAAAGTCTCCACTTACTGTTTGAATCTGGCACCTCCTTTGGTTTTTCTTTCTTCTCGTTGTCCTCGAAGGGTGTCTCGACCAAGAAATTGGCTGACGTTTCTTTTTCATTCCTTCTCAGGAACACGATATCATGTTCCTCCAATTTGATTGCCCATTTGGCCACTCTTCCTGTTTTTTAGGCCCTGTGAGCATTTGCTTAATGAGTGTGTTTGTGAGAATCGTTATCGTGTGGGCCTGAAAGTATCTTCAAAGTCTTCTAGTTGTATGAACCAAGTCCAGTACAAGTTTCTCCAAGGCAGGATAGTTGAGTTCGGCTCCTTGTAGGACCCTGCTTACAAAATGAATGGGGGTCCATCCTTAATTTCGCTTTGCGGCAAGCACACCACTTATACTTTCTTTTGAGGCGGCGAGGTGCATTGTTAAAGTTTCTCCCACCTTTGGTCCAACGAGTGTTGGTAAGGCTTGAACGAGTTTCTTCATTTTCCCCAATGCTTTGTCGGCTTTGGTTGTCCACTATATGTTATTTTTATCTTTGCACCCTTTGAGTACTTTAAAGAAAGCCAGGGATCTTTCCGCACCTTTCAATAAAAACCGGCTGAGGGCTGCTAGCTTCTCATTGAGACTTTGTATGTCTTTTAGTGTTCTTGGCTGGTCAAGGTCAGTGACTGCTTTAACCTTCTAGGGATTGGCTTTTATGCCCTGCTTAGTGATGAGATGTCTTAAAAAGGGGCCTTCTTCAACACCGAATGAGCATTTCTTTAGTTTTAGCTTCATGTTGATCGATCAAAACCTTTCAAAGGTTTCCTGTATATCTTTCAACATTTCTTTTTTGGAAGTGCTTTTGATGACCATTTCGTCTACGTAAGCCTTAAGGTTTCTTCCAATTTGGTGACTGGAGACCTTGTCCACTAACCTTTGGTATGTTGCCCCTGCATTTTTGAGACCAAACGACATCTTTTTGTAGCAGAAGACTCTTTCTCCTGCGTAGAAGGCTGTTTTGTCTTCGTCTTCTTCTGCCATTTGGATTTGATGGTAACCTTTGTAGGCGTCTAGGAAATACTTCAAACAGAACCCTGAGAGAGATTCTATTTTCCAATCGATCTCTGGTAGTGGATAGCAATCTTTGGGACATGCCTTGTTTATGTCTTCAAAACTCACACATATTCTCCATCCTTTTTTTGGGTAAAGGGTTACCCCGGTAAAGTATATTAATCACATGAACCGTTTAAGTACAATGGAATGTGGCAGAGATACCACATTATCCTCAAGCCATGCTTAAACTACCACTAAGACACTTGTAACATGCCACAAATGATCCTAGATGTTACAAAAAAACCAATCTAGATAAACCGACGTAATCAGCCATAGAATCTAAAAGACGTTGGCATCTTCCATAATGAAAGCAAACTAAGAACTTTCGCCTTATTCTTGAATCTGAAAGTAGTAAGCTTAAGACGAACCGTTACAGGGTTGGCTACCCATGTTTGGTGCTTGACCTTTCGTGGTATCCCTGCTTTCGTAAGTTCTTCTGTTTCTTTACAGGCTGCCATGTTGCGATCTGGACCTAAACCTCTCTTGTTCTGCTTTATTGGCTTAACATGGCTGTACTTATTCAGCTTATGTTCTGTGTTGAAATGTTTTTCTTCAACCATTATGGTTCTCGGAATCCCTATCATATCAGCATGTTTCCATGCGAAGACGTCTGCGTTTGACTTTAAGAGGTTTTACAACTCTTTTTTGAAATGTTCAGGTAGCTGCTTTCCGGTGGTCACCGTTTGGTCGAGATACTTGTTGTTTACGATGATTTTTTCCTCAGCGTTGACGTAACTGAGGACCCTTTCTTCGTTTGTGGCAAGTATCTTTCTGGCCCTCTTCGTTCCTTCATTAGTTTCGTCTACATAAAGTACAGTTCCGATTCCTTTTTTGGTATGAAATTTAATGGCTCCGTGAATCGTTGAGACTACGATTCCCATCCTTTGCATCGCTGTTCTGCCTACCAGCATATTTTGTGAGGAATCGAACCTTACAATAACAAAGTTAAGAGTTTATGTCCTTGATATGGGGATGTCTCCTATTGTGATCTCTAGCGGAACTTCACCAATGGACCAAGAACTTTCTCCTGAGAACCCTACTAGAGGGGTCTTTAGGTCCACTTTAGTGGCTTTGATGGTAGAATTCAGTTTCTCAAAGCAATGCTCATAGATAATCTCACATGAGCTTTCGCTATCCATGTATACTCGCCCTACCTTTCTTCTAAATATCTTGGCCTCTATAATGACTGGTGCATTATTTACCTTTGCTAGGCGGAAATATAATTTCCTTTCCTCCGTAGTCTGTATTTTCTTGTGCGAGGCTTTTTGTGATATGGGCCTCTCGACTTACCATAAGTATGGAGCTTCAGCGGGTGCGGTGCCTTTATCATTTTTACTTTCTAATCGTGGGGTGTCAGATGACTTTGTTCTTTCCTTTTTTTATTCCTTTCACGAGGTGCAAAAGTTGTTCTGAGTTTACAGCCTCTTGAATCTGAGTTCTGAGGTGTCTATAATCATTGGTATCGTATCCGTAATCTTCATGGAAGTGACAGTACTTGGACATATCTCGCGATCGCTTACTTCCAAACATCTTTGGAGGTGGTTAGAAGCTTCTTGCATCCTTCTCCGTAGAGATAATTTCCTTTAGACTTTTTGACAGACTAGGAAGAAAACCATGGTTAGGTCCCCGGTAGGGGGAGAACCTGTCTTTGTTTTTTGTCCTCTATTATTATCCCAGGAACTTTTCTTTAACCTTTCGAAACTGTCTTTTCGATCGCTTGAGGCACCATTAGTGGCTACCTATCTTGCTTCAACCCATGTGTAAGTCTTCTCCATTAGACCTTTGTAAGTGGATGGAAGGTCCGTGGAGAGATGCTCGACCAAACTCCTTGTTCTCAAGCCATGAACAAAACCTGAGATTTATTGTTCTTCATGTAAACCCATGATCTACAAGGTATCATCTGTATATCTGGTGATGAAGGCTCGAGTGCTTTCGCCTTCTCTTTGTTTGATGTTGTGGACAACTAGATGCGTCTTCATAAACTTCTTATATTGGCTAAAATGCGATCGGAATTTTGCCTTGAGATCTTCGTAATCGAGGATACTACCTGCTTTCTGACTGTTCCACCATATTCTGATGGAGTCTTTGAGGGTATATGTGAACATATGGCAGGCTACCGGTATTAACCATTTTTACATCCGTATAGCTCCTTCGAAAAGGTGCAGGAAGTTATCTAGGTCTTCTTTCCCATCATAAGAACCGATATGGGAAGGTATTTTCATTCCGTATGGGAGAGGATAATCCTCTATCCAGCGCACAAAAGGTGTTACCGAACCCATAGGGTTCAAGACACAGCCTGTCAGGTTTGGGAATGTGTACATAGGCTATGTATAAAAAGGATAACTATTTGTAGGCATATTTGTGGGGTACGTGAAACCATTTTGGGAAGGTATGTTACTATTTGAGAAGGTTTGTAGTGCGTACCCCTCCCGTGGGAGATGGGTAGGAATTCCCCCATAGGAAGGTTTCTCGGTGGAGTTTGCGTGGGGAAGCTTAAATGCTGCCCGTTAACAAAACTCGTAGGTTGTTGATAAGGGTGAATGTGAGTAGGCAAGAACCCGTTAGGTATACTCAAGCTAGCAAGTATGAAAGGTTGAGCATGGTGTGAGAGGAACGTACCATTATAAGGGAGATTCCCTCCTATGTTATTTGGAAGTGCCTGGCCTCCGTAAGCGAAAGTCAGAGAAGATTGCAAAGGTTGCCCATTCTCGCTTCTCCCTAAATGGGCTGCTAAAAGTGGAGGTAGATTCACACTTTGACCTCCATTTCCTCTGGGTGCTTCTTCTAAAGGCCTTCCTCTTTCAGTATTCCTTTCAACCCTGCTTTCCCCTCTACTCTAAGCTCCTTTAAACCCCACTGTTCTTTCCCCATGTCTACGGACCCTAAAAGATGCTACTCAAAGAGGTGGAGTGGCAGCTCTGGTAGGCTCAGGTCTTGGCTTAATCTCTCATTCTTCATCGTAATCTTTGCTGTAGTAATCTAGTTCAGTTTGGATGTCATTGTTACGTATCTGCCTACATCGGTCCCTTAAGAGAGACTCAAGGGCTTCATAATTGGCTTTGATGAAAGCCGAGCTAATTACGGGATTGGGATTAGTTGAGGTGGAAGCACGATAAGCCATGGGCATATATTCAGGAGTGGTGGCGGCAAACATGGTGGTAGTTATGGGTATTGTCGAGAAACCCGATGGTGGTGTAATTTCTCTCCCGCTTGTCATGCCGAAAAAGAAGGTGAGTTATTTTGACAGTTACTAGGCTTGGTTTGAACGGGAATAATTGTTGCGGTCCCACAGATGGGGCCACTGATTATGCAAATATGGGCACGATCAGGCTTCAATGAGATCAAAGAGTTCCTTGGGTGATTGTTGAGTTGCCAAGCCTTGAATAACTTGTGTCAACACAAATGAAAACACTACATTAAGTGAAGCGCATGGGGTGTCCCTGCGAATCACCTCCGGCGTGAAAGCAAGTATGTGCTTTGTATTTGGTAAAGTATGATAATGTAAGTAAGTGCGTAAAGAGTTCTATCCATACCTGAAGCCCTTACCATCTGTTTATAGGTGTAGAAATGAGATGGGACGAGGATTAGCACAAAGACCAGTGATCGTGGGGGTGTCCCAAGATTTAAGGGGTGATTCTTGGGGTTATGTACCACGATCACTATTTTGGCAGGAAGGCCTTGATGGAGATGGAGAACGTGGGTTTGACTGTCTGACCTTTGCTCTAGTTTCATCGAAGGCCCACCACGAAGGGTGTAGGGGATCGCGTGGCGGATTCCTATACTAGTAACCATCCCGAAGATGGTTTTACGTCACTCGAAACTATTCGAAGGTTATTGGTTGTAATTAGGAGAAGATCCTATTCGGGCTTCGAAGGGGAGGCCTTCAAACCGGAGAGGAGGGTACGCCATCAACTGTATAGCACATGCATTCAAATACGATGCAAACAAAGATCTGATAGTTGCTTTATGTGCATCCTTTATAGCACATGCTATATGTATAATTAAATAATATTAGATTTCAGACTCATCAAGTATCATGTTGCTATAGATTTGTGTATTCTTTGTTTTTTAAAATGTATTCTATTTGATCTTTATGCATGCAGAATTTTCATGTGATTCCAGAAAAATGACATTTTTCAAGTTGATGACATCAAATAACGTCTAATTTATAGCATTATTTATCCCATGTTATTAACCTATTTTGTATAGTTATTGCAAAGAATTGTTACTTAATCGTTTATATTTGAGAATTGCGGTAATTATGGAGTACTTGGTGAAAGTTAGCAAAAGGCGCGCATTCTGGAGCTTAAATGAAGATATTTTGAAGATTACTATTCTGAAGACCAATACGCCGTATCCATCAAGGAAGATACGACGTATTCAAGATATAGAATGTGAATATTCTGGAAGAAATCAAGCGTGGTCCCTACTCCAAGAAACCCCCAATACGTCGTATCCAATACTTGGATATGCCGTATCAAACCGACTTCCAGACAGTATAAATAGAAAACTCGAAAACGAGTTTTAGGTGTGCTAAATCATATTCTCGATACCTAAACCATCAAAGTAGATTTTCAAAAGAGAAAAAGAGCAGAAGAGGTCGAGCAACGTTATCAATTCTATAGGAGGCATCGTGAAATTCCATATACTTTAGTAATCATTCAGATTTTGGTATCATTCATTAACTCGGTTACTTTACCTTGGCTAAATAATTACTTTCGTATTTATTATGACGTTTGAAGGCTAATACCTTCGGGTATTAGCCATTATTATGAAGATCTGAATGTTTGGTATTTGTTTATCTCGATTTTTTGATTTATCATTGAATGGTTGTTTATGTTTATCAATTCATACTTGTTTACGCGCTTTTGTATGCGACCTATCATTCAACTGGATCTAGTGATACGAACCAAGTAAATCTAGAGTTTGGGATAGCTCTCCATATATTAATTTATACATCTAGAATTATAGGATCATAAATATTGTCCTTCTAAGTCTGTGTCTAGGATACACTTCGGGCTTAACTAGTTAATTGGACATTGCCAATGGTTTATTGATCATGTTGACTAGCAGGTGACCTAGATAATTCAACAAATAACGTTCTGATTCCATTGGATAGTTGGACAAGTGGACTACTAGTGTATAAATTACCATTAAGCGGTAAGTGGGTAAAGTCTCTATGAGCTAGGGTTTAACAAGATCACCATTGCTTTAATCCCTAAGATAGATTATAATCAGCAAATAAGGATGCTTTATGCGGATGTTTTAATTATGACAGAATTAATGTGTCTAGGTCTTAGGATGATGTAACGCCTAAGTCTTAAGAATGATATGCCACCTCGAGAGAAGAAATCATTGCACATAATAAACAAACCAACTTTCTAATCGGATTAATAATGGTTAATACAGTTTTCTTATATTTGGTTCGACCGCTCTTTTATCTTTTGTTTATTAGCTTGCGTGGGTAAAAGTGCCTTGAATTAATTGTAGTCACCAACCAAACCGTGCCAGTCTCTCAGGCTGAAAACCCCCTTTTCCCGTTAGAATTAGGATTAAGACTGACATAGGTTGAATAGAATAGAATTAACATAGATTAGATAACCAAAATATTAATAAAATTGACAGATTTAACCTCACTTTAAGTGTTTGACACCCTACTTACAACGAAACTACTACCAATCGATACACTGCCCGTTAAAGTGTTGTTTTTGTTTAAGTCGGCAAAATATAAATTTAAAACTTGAATCATAAAAATATACACCACACAACGACACATCAAGTTTTTGGCGCCGCTGCCGGAGAGTGAAAATTAATCTTGATTTTTATTTGATATTTTGGTTTTTAACATTAGATTAGATTTAACCCTTAGGATTAGTGTAATTTAGATTAGTGTATATTCTTGTATATTCTGTAATATTTGTATATTTATCTTTAATTATTTGCTTGTTTATATTTGTGTTTAATTATTTGCGTATTTAATTGTTTTTCTTAATACACTATTCTGGTTGATAGCTGAATACGGCGTATCCACTTCCATCGGATACAGCATATCCAACTCTCTGTCCAATACAGCGTATTCATTCAAACTGATTAATACGGCGTATCCACTTCCATTGGATACAGCATATCGATCGTCTGGAACAGAAACTGAAATCTTGGTTTTCCTATTTAATTTTCGTGCCAAAATTTTTCTATCCTTCTTTAGAGCAAATCCTGCTGATATTTTTACCCTTGTTACATAAAGAACTTATCAGAGCTAGTTGATTGAAGAAGAAACTACGAGAAGTCATGATTGAACCAATTCTATCTGATTACATGGAAAAAACTCCAATTGAATCAAATCTTTCTATCACCATTAATAACATAAACATTGAACTAAGCAAGGAATTTTTGGTGGAATTAAGAAAGAACATGTATCACAGAACATATAATGAAGATGTAGTAGATCACATTGCTAAGGTACTTAAAATGGTTGATTTGATCTACGTTCCTGGTGCAGATTCCCATCAACTACGAATGAAAATCTTTCCTCTCTCGTTGGCCGATGATGCCAAAGAATGGTGGATTAGTAAGGGGGACAGAAAAATCACCACTTGGGAAGAACTTATTGAGACGTTCTTCTGTAGATTCTATCCCGAATCATACGATGGAGAAGATGAAATGTTGAACGAAGGAGAGAACTGGGGGATTGATCCACTTGAATTTTTATCAAACGTAAATACATCATTGAAAAACCATTTAGAAAGTAGATGGAAGTACTCAAAAGGTGATATTTCACTCATAGATGAATGGAAATAGGAATAAGAGATATATGGATAACAGAATTTCGAGCAATAACGAATGGAAGGAATCTAAATATGAAAACCTGTCAAACACTGCTACTAATTCGTTCTTCAAAGCCTATGACGTACGCGATATTGAAAAAGAGAATGGACATGGGCAAATCAAACGTAAAGACAAAGATAGAGATAATAAGTGATCTCACAAAAAGATTTGCATAACCAAGAAATTTAAAGTTATGAAGTATTCACTAGGACCTAATGAAGAATATCTAGCTATAAGAAGATGTGAGTACGATATTTGGGAAAGAAACGAAGATAGTGTGTCCCAGACCAACCAAGAAATTTTTCAAAAAAAGGACGACGGATGGAAGATTACACGCATGTAATAGAAATGAGAAGCTGAAGAAAAGTCTAACTTAAAGACATCGCTGTAAACAAAAGTTCTTCCAGGGAGACAACCCAGATTGTTATTTAATTATATTGAGTCTGTCTTCCCAGACATCAATACGGCGTATCAGCTCCATACCATACGGCGTATTGATTGTCTGGACGTTATCAGTCTTTATTTTTTTTATTGTACTTTAAAAACATTATTGTCAGTTCTGGAATACGGCGTATTCACTAACCTAATACGCCGTATCCACCAAAACTGACCCGTATTTAGTTTAGTTTAGTTTAATTAACCGTAGGTACCAAGATATTTAGTTTAGTTTAGTTTAATTTATTTTTAGCTCACGTGACCACTACTAACTCTTCAAAATCAAATTTTGATATTATATTGTTTTGGGCTTAAGAGCTTAATAGGCTTAGTAGCAACATGGGCTGGCCCGACCCATAAAATGGGTTACGGGCTGACCCAATAAGCAACGAAGGCACCGTTGGACTCGTAATCTTGTGCTCTTTCCGATGGCATGCTCAGGGAATTTTCACGACTTCATCTTGGCTTTGAATAATAATAAAACTTGATTAAATCGAGCCCGATAATTCCCGTTTTTGCTCCATTTTCAATCCTTTTACCTGCATGACATAAAAATACCAAACAAACATATTTACAAGATAATTATCCATATTTTAGTATTTTAAGTCCGTTTAATAGTGTTTTACGGGGTTATAAGGATGTGTATTTTAGAACACATCAAACATGCACGCTCGATCACATCCACATTCGCATAAAACCAGCGGCTAATCATTAGGTGAGAGGGAAGTAAATTGTTGTTAAATAAAAATCAAGAAAAAAATAGATTAAGACTTAAGATACAAGTTTCTAGACACCTTTTTCCCGACCGTTATTATGACAAAGACACGACTATTTACAACGTCTTGATCATAGATAAAAAACAACAACATAAGTTGGCGTTCCCGTAACGATCAACTTCCCAATAATCCTAAAACTTTACATACTTTACAAGGCAAGTGGCGATATCTGCCACTTTGTACAATACTCTACATCGTTGATTTTTAAACGTATCAACGAATAATCGATCATTCGTATAATTCCTTCGGTAATTCTTTTTGCGAAACGATTATCTTCAAACTTTCTTTCTTTCTTTTTTTTCTCTTTTTTTTAAACAATACTTCAAATCTCGGTGTAGTTTCGCCATCTTCACCATCATAATAATTCTGGATAATTCCTTTGGTAATTTCTTCATTCTTTGGTTTCACCAATAATTGTAACGGTAGTAAAATCACATGAGCTTTGACTACTAGTATACATTCTCATTTGCAATGTGCAAATTTCCAACCGCACCAAAGATAGAAAATGACACAAGAGTCGAGAAATACAAACTTTACACTTTAAGCAACTAGCAACTGTAAATTAAACTTTAATCTAACATGGTAGGTTAAGGTGTAAGGGTGTAACGAAACAAACAGTTAGTGTAAATTCCTAAAGGATTGGCTTTACGGGTTGTTCTAGTGGATCATCACTCTAAAGATGAGAGTGGAAGGGTTTAACGGGAGGTTAACTAATCGGTGTAGTTAGTTAATAAACAACATGTATATGTGATTTGGTTGTAATCCTAAAATTTACCAATTTAAACAAGTTACTCCAATTAAATCCATAATACTCATTATTATGGTCTCGAATAGATATACCAAGCCAAGTTCTAAAGTCTACAACATCACCGACACACTTATATTTTATGGATTTTAGGTAAA